>CABEEJ010000080.1:88044-161531 GCA_901482245.1 Timema douglasi | reverse complement strand
CAAGCACAGTACATTGGTCTCACAACAGAAACACTAAGAAAGAGAATGAATGGTCATCGACATGACACAAAAATGAAAAATAAAGAGAAGCCTGTAGCAGCACATGCCGAAACCCATAATTGTGACTTTAATAACTGTTACACAACCAAGGTGGTCAAATCCCTGAACAAAGCAATATGCAACCCTTCACAATTAAGGATATGGGAACTGGCCCATCAATATATCATCATATCCAGACAAGCCCCCAACCTCAACCTTAGATAATTCCTCTTCTTCCTACCAGCACACTTATTATTAGTTTCAATATAACATTATTCATAGTGCTGCTATCTATACAGTGATGTCATAACTGACAAACAGTCAACTTTACAGTTCAACCTAAAGCATCAGTCTACTCTCCTGACCTGATGAAGCTGTCTGTGACAGTGAAAGCTTGTCCTTAACAATGTGTTTATGTGTTTTTTAGTGTTATATCTAAACAATTTCTACTCCAGTATCACCTAGGTAAGTGTGCTGGCTATCCCTCCTAATTTAAACCATTTATATTTGGTGTATGTTTTCTTTCGGATTAATCCTGTGTATAGTGTTACTTCAATAGTGAACATATGTGTGTGTAAAAAAAAATATTCATTTATGATTTTATTATATTTGGACGATGGGTATAGCCACCTGAAGGGTAGCTGATCACTTAATGCTGACCTTTACATTATCCCAGAGAGACATTTCTACTCTTGTAGAAGGAATCAAATCAGTTTGTTTAAGCTGTAAATAGTACAGTTTTATACTAGAGTGTACTTTACGCAGCCCAGGACTAAACTACATATGTTTAATCCTCTTCTATACTTTCTTTATCTCTGTCATATAACCTCCTCCATCCAACAGCTGGTTTGTTCAATTTATTTTACCTTAACCACATTCTAATCTGTTTCGTGGATCCCTGTCATCCACAGCATCGCGAGTCCTGGTGTTGTGGATAGATATGAAGGGTAGCTGTGAATATATTGAATAAACAATCGCAGACAGCCGATTAGGGTGGTTCTCCAGCTTGGGGATTGGGGCTGTGAGTGATGAGCTCTCAACGTGGAAATAAGTCTTATCAAGAAACACCCGAAAGTTTGGAAGATCCAAAAGGGAGGATAACATTAGAATGGACCTAAAATAAATAGGGTGTAATGAGGTGGACTGGATAAAACTAGCTCAAAATAGGGATAGGGTGTAATGAGGTGAACTGGAGAGAACTATCTCAAGATAGAGGGATAGGGTGTAATGAGGTGGACTGGATAGAACTAGCTCACCATAGGAATAGGGTGTAATGAGGTGAACTGGAGAGAACTAGCTCAAGATAAGTATAGCTGGTGTTCTTTTATAAATGCAGCAATGAACTTAGAAGTTCCTAATGCCATAGAGTAAGTAGCCACATTATAAGAGTCAGATGTGTGCTCACTACCCTCAATTTTCCCCTCTCAACCCCCAATCTCCCCACCATTGCCAGGCCAGTCTTAGACCATGGAGCTACCGAAAGACATAACGATTGAAAATGTTGAGCTAATAAATCTGTCAAGCTCAAGCTTGAGTATTTATTAAAAGGCAGGGTTAGTGTTTACAAGTCAAATACGCTCATATCCTAGTTTTGTCCTTTCATTTGGCTTAGCACCCCAAGGAAAGTTAAAATGATTCTAGTTTAGCTGGTAAGCTTTTATAAATAACTCTTTCTACTGAATTGAGTTTAAATTTAAATAGTCCAACTGTCAACAGGCATTTTTTTTCGTACCGGAATTTGATTTGTTTTTTTTTATAGCATAAAACATTTGATAATGACAACACTTTCATATAGAAACTAGTAATCATTTCTTATAAAGAATATAAAAAATAAAAATTACCATAATAGTATATGGTCCCAACAATTCCAGAAGTTAAATTAATCATTAAGTAAGCTATAACACTCCTTAAAAATATTAAGGAATTTTTGAGAGCTCAATGATGGTTTCGTCATTCTTGAAGAAGTGCAATGCTAGAAACTGACAGATATGCTCTGTCTACATCACTGAACATTTCTGGAACATCTATTCAATATTCGCTGATATAATTATAAAGTAATTAGTATGTACCTTTGCAGCTCACTTTTTAAAGGCGAAACAAAATTAGAGCCAGTCTAACAATAAGACTTTTGTTGTCAAATAACTTTAAAAGATAAGGGTCTAGAGAAAAACAAACAAAGAGCACTATCTGAATTTATCTATTATTACATTATAGATGTCATTTAAACATTAGTCAGGTGTTAAAATACCGAAAGCTATATTAATTATGTAAAAATTAAGGACCAGTGAAAGAGAAAAAAATGTGGGAAGAATCCAATGCAAGCTACTCCCTCCCATTTCCTTCATTTTTACATGCTCTGAAAGATGGTAGACCTTCTCTAACTCGTATCAAGGTCTCTCCCTTGATAAACCTAAATAAATAGCCGTTGATAGTCATGAATGACACAGTTTGTTTTTCTTTCCATCGGCACCCTGTCCTCCATTATGAAAGTAGTATCCACTCTCTCTGTAAACAATGGTATTCCCTCCCCTAAAAGAACAAAGGACAGGGCAGTTTTAACCCTTGAAGTCGCCAGCTTTGAGCTAGATGCCTGGCTTGCGCCAACTACCCTGGAGAAACTTTACTAGAGAACTACTAGAAAACCTATTAGACTAACAGAACTTTAAATATATCAACAAAAATACTATTCGATCTTGTCATTTGAACCTGCTATTTAAAGTTTAGAAATCAATATTCAGCTGCTAATTATTCAAGATTATTCGATATTTGAGTCTCCGCATACCCTTAGATAATGCATATCCATGCTAATTAGTATGAACCAGATAGTAATAGAAGGATTACATTTCTTCTTCATGAATCCCAAGATAAAACAATGTTCACTAATTTTAGATGCTAGCCTATATTTCACGGGTGATTGTTATGTCTTTTTGTTATCACTTCTTTGGGTAGACACTGTATCAACATCTTATAGGATGCTTTTCCAATGTTCAATGTTGAATTTTATTTTAAAGTAACAAGAATCTTGAGATTTTCAGTAAACAATATCAGAGAATACTTTTAATAAAAGTTTTGTTTACATAACCACCATTGCATTAGAGAGAAATAGTCTGAAAGAGTTATACAATGCAGGTTTATTTTTATAGAATTAAATATTTTGTTCCCGTGTTTTGATTGACTTTCTTAATGTTTGGAAATGTGTTCAAGAATTAGGGTTACCATCGCTGGATCCTGCAAAAAGAGTACTTTATAAAAATTACCATTTTTATTAATGTGAGTGCAAATGTCACACAAATCATCAAATATTGCAAAATATTATAATTCCCAAACCAGTTACGTAATAAAGTCACCCGGCTGGCAACATTTTCTGAAAAGAACACTTTTCAAAAAGAATATATCTGGCCGTAGAAAGTAAGAGTGTGTTGTTTTAAAAAGAACAAGGTTGGAAACATTATTAAAAGTGATTTTGTTAATTAGACTGCAATGAATATAATGTCTGAATGGGTTGTCATGTAAAACGTTGTGGCAACTGAAATACTTTATTTTAACTTCCAAGACCTAAGGAAATACTGCTTTATGGGAACCATTCTAAGAATTTTGTGACAAACATTTGTTTTAGCATAGTTTTAAGCAGAAATGTTAAACACAGAAGTTTACACAAAGTAAACCATTTTATGTATGTGATTTAATCATATAGTATAGCTCTCTAAGGAAAAAAACTTTTCCTTTTCTTATATGTATGAAATAAAGTGCATTGAGCAAAAACAATTAGTAATAAATAAAATTATAGAATATTAGGAAAATGGTAGAGCACAAATAAAAGTAAAATCAATAACACATATTTACAAACACATCAATATTTCGATGCTATTATAGCATCGAAATATGCATCACTGAAAACAACATCCTATTCAGTCTACTACTACTTCCTGAGGAAGATGCTATGATAGCATCGAAATATTGATGTGTTAGTGTTTTTACTTTTATTTGTGCTCTACCATTTTCCTAATATTCTATAATTTTATTATATTTTGGAAGAAGGTATAGGAGAGGTGGATAGCAACACATAAAAAGGATTGACCAGAATATGGCTTTTACAGTGAGAAGAACACAGTTCACACTTTACATTTCTGCCACTGGACAAAGAGGTAATGGCTGCCTCTTGAATAACATAGATTGTTACCATAAAATCTCCAGATCTAAGTTCCAGTCTATCAGAGCTCATCATGGGGTGTTCTTTTCGTTGTAAAAAACATTTTTTTTTAAATTTCTTTTAAATGTTTCCATCCACCTTTCCTTCCTTTCCTACCTTCTTGCAAATAAAATACAATTACCTCATAAAGCCTAAAAAGATTTTCCTTGTAGAGATATATTAAAGTATATCATTCACAAGCTTTTTGGTCAGTATTATTAACAAAGTTTACAATGAAAAAGAATATGATAGAATATACCAGCAGGGTCAGCATAATTTGTCAAAAAAAAATAGAGGCCAAGAGAAAAACAAAAAATAGTGGCAATGTATTACAGAACAAATACATTTTAAATGTACATTGGATCCCTCCATAAGCAAAAAAGAGTGGATTACGAATTGGGTAAAAGCCTCACAATCCGGTAATAAATTGAGGTTAATGTGAGTAAAACTTAATTTTAATCAATTTTTATGTTATTCTTTGCAATAGAAGTTTTCCTGATTTGCGTTTTGGTAATGCAACCAATATCAATGCACCCCCCACTCGTGTAGTGAACAAACAAAAATAGAGCTCTATTTATAGTGATAGAAGATTTTTAAATGCATCGCAGTTTAGCAGTAATAAAATCATCATTTTAAATTACATGTTTTTGCAATAAATAATCTTTAAACGAGAATACCAATGATGAGGAGAACAGAAACATATTCACGTGACGAGCTCTATTTCAAGCACAAGATTTTCACCTTTTCAATGTGAGCTGTTCCGCTAAAGTTCAACTCACTTCTACTTTGTCCGCTCTGCCCGGAGATCTTACACACGGGAGAACCGACCCCCTCAAATCAGTGCGCATGTGCATATGACAACGCATTCGCTGTAGAGCTAAGAGCAAGCAGATATCTTCGTAGGCCGTTGTGAAGAGATTTGAAATAACCCATTTATATAAAGTGTGTCTATCAATATTTTGGAATGTGCCATAACACAGAATAATTTAAAAACATCCATTAGGAGGATGATCTAAAATATATGTCAATCTATTAGAAAATTAAAATATGTTGTTAATAATCTGTTTTAAGTTTGTGTTGCAATGCACCCTGGGTCAACATACAGAGTATGAATTGCAGCGCTACTCAAGCAGATTCTGCTCTCTGTTTTCAGTGAACATGTGAATCAAGATTTAGTATCATACAATTTTCCCTTTGAGCTTTTCCTCACACTGGTAAAATCTTACCCTTAGTAGAATCACTCAAATTTAGGGCCGTACAGTTTACATCTTTGTTGATTTGTTCCTAATAGCTATAATAATAACAAAAATAGTATAGTGGTATGTGAATAGTTTCTGTCTAAGAGGTTGTCAGACTGCAAGGGGACTCACTTGCAGGGAATACAGCTGTTGGCACCTCTTTTATTGTGTGGAGGGAGCTGTCCAGAAAGCTGACTGTAAAAATATAAATACAGAGAGATTTTATTAAAATTAAAATTCATGTAAAGAGAGCAAGAAAATACGTTTGAAATGTACCCTTTGTTAACAAATTAGTGCCAAAATGGTTAATACTATCATGATCTGACATCAGCGAATGAAAGGAAAAAAACTAATATTTTATATGTGAGGATGTAGATAAGCATGATTGGATAATACATAATATTAATTCAATTAGTAAATCAAATTTTCTATTTTATGTTACAAGAATAACAGAATAAACTTTAACTTTGAAACATGATTTAGCTTAGATCCAAATTCAAACTCCACCTACCATTGTTATCAATCTCTTCATCTTGTAGCACCAATCTTGAACTATTATCACAATGAACATCGCTCAGTATTTGAACGTTTGTCACCATCACAGGAATATGTTCACTCACACTAGTCTGTGTTAATGAGGGGACTTTAACTTTATCTAGTGAAAACTTTGTACAACATGGGACGTCTATGGTATCTGTCGAAACGTTCGTGACAATGGGAGTCATCTCACCTTCGCACACTTTCAAACGAGATAACGGATTACTTTTGTCTATGTCCATTTTACAATTGCAATTCATACTGTTACAAGATGTATGCACGCAACTGTCAATTATGTTTGCAACATGGTTCTTACCAACACTATGGTTTGTTCTAATAATAGGATCTTTTCCTTCAAACTTTTGTGCTAAAATATCTCCTCCTAGCCTGTCGATGCCAGCCACCAGCATCATTTGGGGTTGATCAACAGGCTCAGGGTCGGAAATACTTAAGCTACACAAGTTTACATTAGTGTCACTATCACAATTCACTAGTGAACCATCGTTTTCACTATTAACAATATCTGAAAGTTCTGCCGCAATCTTTTCTGTGTCATTCGTCTCAAAGTCCTCGAAAACAGTGTTTGAAACAACCTCAACTTCAGTCGCGAAGTTCGACTTTCCGTCGCATCCACTACAACTTTTAGGTACGTTAAAATTCTCATCTTCAAAATCTGAGACACAGCGCAAGTCATCGTCTTTGAACCAAGCCAATTTCTTATCAAAGTTTAAAGTTTTATCATCCGGGATGTTGGTGCAGTAAGTGTTATTATTAATGATATCTGGCGATGGACTATCACAATGCAAAGCAGACCCACACACTTTACTCACTAAAGAGCAAGCTGCTGGTTTAAAATTTACCACTGGATCACAGTTTAAATCTTTCTTTGAATCAAGAGAAGATGGTGGTTTAGAGGCTGACGAACTACTGCCATAATTGGGAAGAGACACAGAATTAGAGAGTGCGGAAACGCATGAACTAGACATCACCTGAGCGGCCACAGGTTTACTAGCGGAAGATTTATTGAAAAATGAACTGGGATGTTGAAACAGACTTAGCAATTTGTCCAAACTAGAGGGAGTTTTTTGGTCGCTGCGAGATTCTGGAGAAGAACATAAGCTTTTTCTGGCTGGTTGTGAAGTGGATGGTGCTAAATTTAAATTATTTGAATTACTTGGGTTTGTACTATATTTCAAGGGAGTTTTTATATGTCCATTACTTTTATCATGTGGGATGATTTCATCAAAAACCCAAAAACTAGATTTCTTATCACTTTCCACAGCCTCGGGGTAAGTATACAATTTAATTCCTGGACCGTTTGAGGAACCACCATGGTCAAAAACAACCGATTTGTTGGTTTCATGTTGAAATTCTATGTCTGACTCTTGAGCTTTTGAATTGATCCAAACTTCAGATGCTGCACTACTCAATATCTGGCGGACCTCTAAATCAGCAGTGTCTTCTGAACTATCTTGAGATTGTAAGCTGACCCGATCATCTATAAGAACTTCGTTAGTGACAGCATCCCTCTTAACAGTAACATCAACATCAAAACACGGTACGGGCGAGGAAGAAACCGCACTTTCCGACAGGACTGTACTAGACGCTTTTGTGCTCGGGAATGTGCCAGTATTTAAAATTGGAGAAGTGTACACAGTCTTCACAGATGTTAGTTTAGCATCCACGGGACTCAATTTCTCCACTAAATTTTCATCATTTATGGAAATTTCTGGAGTAGAATAGGATGTAGTGGCGGAAGTAGCTGTGCTGCTGATTGGAGAAGGAGAGGGTTCGACAACAGTGACACGAAACCGGGATGTCGAAGGGCTTGAAAAAAAGCGTGTGGGGGAAGACGACATGGAAGGCGAGGTAGATGACAAAGAAGTGTTGCTCCCGAAATCTGAAACACGGGATACATGGAAGCGGTTACGAGGAGAACTGGGCACAGGGCTAGGGATAGGGCTGGGACTAGGGCTGGGCTCTGGACTGCGTAGTCGCCCGCCCGACCTCCTGGGCTCAGCCGCTAACAAGTGTCTTGTGGAGGGGAGCTGCTGTGTGTGGCGGAGCAATGTTTCACACGTCAGGGAGATCTTTCGAGTATTGATGCTGGAAAGTCTATTACATCTCGTTGGAGTATCTTCCTCTGTCTCATCGAGTGTGTCCTCTTGCTCTCGCAGCAGGTCTTCATTACGGGAGCAGTAGCCTCGGATCTCTGTCACCAGGCAGTGGTACTGCTCTGTGACAGTTTCATTCTCCTGATGAAAAGCATAAGACATTAAATAAAACAGGTATAACTACCGTATTGACTCAAAAATAGGGCACAATTTTTTACAAAATACCTTGTAAAACCTTAATGTAGCCTAAAACTGCACCCTTAGATAACAAATAGCTAGGGACATGTAACACTCACATTTGCGATAACACTCAAATCCTTTGAGGAAAAACAAGATTCTTAAATTTTTCAGGTGAAATTTGTTTTAGAGTTCTAATACTGCTTATTGATAGTTCAAAACTATTTATAATTATAGCATGAGCTTAATAACCATGGTCCAGGCGAGTAATTTTTTTAAGCACTTAAATGGATGTATAAATCTTATGATTATAATGAATATAATATAAGAAATAGTGTTAACCTTTATATTTAGTAACCATTTCTATTCTTTATTATTCTATTATATATTTATTTCCTCTTAGGAAAATAGTTTTTTCAAAGATTTGAATTCAGATTTGAAGGTAAATAAGGATGGACGGATATGAGATTTTTATGTCAGGATGGGAACAGGATGGGAAATTAGTCAAAATATCAGGATCGGGACGAGATTGAGAAATTAAAAAATGATGCTTTAGATTATTTCTAGATTAAAAATAGATATTGTGTTTACACTAGAGATGTACCACTCAAATCTTCAAATCTTCAAATCCACCGAATCCTGACAAGTATTCGAGATTCAAAGATTCGGTGTTTTACTGGATTCGATGGTTGAATATTTCACCTCATAAACAAAAAATAATATTTTGAATTCAATAATCAGTAAGCTAGGCCTACTTGAAAAGCACAACTTAATCCATAATCTTTATTTTGTCGGACAAAAGAGATTAGCATAAATAAAATCAATTAAAAAACAATTGTTGGGTGTAGAAAATCTTAAGTGCCTAGTACCCTACACTCCCACCTCTCTGGGAAACTTGGACTCTACCGTTTCAGCGCATGCTCACTTCTAAAACTTTCACCTCACGAACAATCTTGCAAATATTTTAATGAACACATTAAAACTCTTCAAAAAATGAAAATCAAAACAGGAATTACAAATAAGAACACATTACTCATGATACAAAGTCAGCCACCATGAAGTCTATCCCCAATTTATTGCAAACAATCCTTAAGTTAGACATTTTGTTGGATTTCATGAAAAATAAATATTGTCAACAGTCACACACTTACTTATACAACAGTTTATTTATGCCTACTGGCCTACGTATCGTATATCGATTATTGTTTAAAATGGATTCAGGTAATCTGATCACTTAGTAAGTGCTCTCGAGTTTTAAGAATCAAATAATGACTTGCTAATTCATTATGTCTTAAATCGATTTATTTAGAGTTTATTATTTTTTTAAATATGTTATTGAAGTAATTGTAAAAATATTCAAACATAGTCCTGCCTTATAAAGTGGGAATGAACATATTGTAGTGAAAATATGTTTGTGTTTTAAATAGAATGGATTCTCAGAAATCGATATATCGCAAGAATCGAATATATTTCTTGTTTTATACGAGAAGATAGATAATGGATAAGAAAATAATAATAAAACATACTCAGTCATTGAGTTCACTATTTCCAATGTATGTTTAATCGTTAAGCATGTTGTTTTAGTCTTTATTAAAAATATCCTTTTGTATTTTTATTTGTGTTATCTTAATAAAATAAATTATAATCCTTTAATGATGATTATAGTTGATCAAAGGATAACTAGGCATAATCTGTTTATTTTACATGTTTTTTTTCGGAAACTTAACTCATTCTAACAACACTTTTAAAAATAACTAAAAGACTCAAATTTTGATTGATTTGATTTTTAAACAATAATAATTATTATTTAATTTGGCTGGATTTTAACCTGTATTTTGTGAGGAGTGGTTGGGGTTGATTAAAATTGAAAGCATGATTGAAATAAATCATAATTTACAGTTTAGGACTATATTGTGTAATGTAGTTCTAAAACCCCTCAAAGGTTATCTAGGTCTGAAACCCCTTAAATATCCTTATGTTTTAACAAAAGCCTAAATGTTATCTAGGTTTGAAACACCTTAAATGTTTTAAGCTTTAAAACCCCTTAAAGTTTATCTATTTTTAAACCTTTTGAATATTATTTTTGTATGAAACCCCTTGAAACTCCACTCTGTTTAAAGCCCCCTTAATGGTCTCTTTGTTTAACACCCTTGTAATCTCTACTCTATGTTTGGTTGCTAACAACAGACAGATGCTTGTAAATAGTTGACTTTGTCAAGATATTTCAAGCTTGCTCACTTGCTAAACCTAACAAATAATGGTTGATAGACATCATCACTGAGCTTCCCAACTTGTTTGTATCACGACAGGCAGTAAAATATCCCTACCCCCTCCCAAGTTTGCTACAGAACAAAGATGATGACTTGTCTCCAATAGTGATTGAACCAGTAGTACCTGAACCCTCAACCCTCTTGGGGCAATGGATTAATTCCTGACATTTTCCTGAGAGTTCAAGATCCTGTCCACCCTTAAAGGTAAATTGAGGATTTGGGTTCAGATTCAACTCTAGATATGATATATGCATATATTAGCAAGTCCTTAAATTCTAGCTATATCACTTTACAAAATACCACAAAACATGGGCCTACCATTTTCCTCTTGGGTGTTTCATCAAGGTCAAGTTGAGTGACGCTGTTGTTGACTTTCATGGAATGACATAGGGCCATCAAACCTGCAATCTTTATATTGTTTTCCCGCAGGTCTATCCTCTGAAACATAGAAGATAAACATGGCTCAGTTAAAATAAAACTCAATAAACATTCCTTTACTAAAACCTCTTGTACACAGCCTGATCTGTTGAGTCCAATCCACAGAGTGGTGGTGGGGGTAAATCAAGAGCTACTCTCCACAAGACTCAACCTGGCAGTTGCAAAGGAGCGCTAGCTCTGTTAGGAAACATGCCATCCATCTGGTGCTACTTTCCACATGACCCAACCTGACAGTTGGTAAGGAGCGCTTGCATTGTTAGGAAACATGCCATCCAACTGGCGCTACTTTCCACATGAGCCAACCTGACAATTGGTTAGGAGCGCTAGCTCTGTTAGGAAACATGCCATCAATTGAGCGCCACTCTCCACAAGACTCAACCTGACAGTTGGTTAGGAGCGCTTGCATTGTTAGGAAACAAGCCATCAATCGAGTGCTACTCTCAACAAGACTCAACCTGACAGTTGGTTAGGAGCGCTCACAATGTTAGGAAACATGCCATCAATTGAGCGCCACTCTCCACAAGACTCAACCTGACAGTTGGTTAGGAGCGCTTGCATTGTTAGGAAACAAGCCATCAATCGAGTGCTACTCTCAACAAGACTCAACCTGACAGTTGGTTAGGAGCGCTCACAATGTTAGGAAACATGCCATCAATTGAGCGCCACTCTCCACAAGACTCAACCTGACAGTTGGTTAGGAGCGCTTGCATTGTTAGGAAACAAGCCATCAATCGAGTGCTACTCTCAACAAGACTCAACCTGACAGTTGGTTAGGAGCGCTCACAATGTTAGGAAACATGCCATCAATTGAGCGCCACTCTCCACAAGACTCAACCTGACAGTTGGTTAGGAGCGCTTGCATTGTTAGGAAACATGCCATCAATCGAGTGCTACTCTCAACAAGACTCAACCTGACAGTTGGTTAGGAGCGCTCACAATGTTAGGAAACATGCCATCAATTGAGCGCCACTCTCCACAAGACTCAACCTGACAGTTGGTTAGGAGCGCTTGCATTGTTAGGAAACATGCCATCAATCGAGTGCTACTCTCAACAAGACTCAACCTGACAGTTGGTTAGGAGCGCTCACAATGTTAGGAAACATGCCATCAATTGAGCGCCACTCTCCACAAGACTCAACCTGACAGTTGGTTAGGAGCGCTTGCATTGTTAGGAAACATGCCATCAATCGAGTGCTACTCTCAACAAGACTCAACCTGACAGTTGGTTAGGAGCGCTCACAATGTTAGGAAACATGCCATCAATTGAGCGCCACTCTCCACAAGACTCAACCTGACAGTTGGTTAGGAGCGCTTGCATTGTTAGGAAACATGCCATCAATCGAGTGCTACTCTCAACAAGACTCAACCTGACAGTTGGTTAGGAGCGCTCACAATGTTAGGAAACATGCCATCAATTGAGCGCCACTCTCCACAAGACTCAACCTGACAGTTGGTTAGGAGCGCTCACAATGTTAGGAAACATGCCATCAATTGAGCGCCACTCTCCACAAGACTCAACCTGACAGTTGGTTAGGAGCGCTCACAATGTTAGGAAACATGCCATCCATCTGGTGCTACTTTCCACATGACTCAACCTGACAGTTGGTTAGGAGCGCTCACAATGTTAGGAAACATGCCATCAATCGAGTGCTACTCTTCACATGACCCAACCTGACAGTTGGTTAGGAACGCTCACAATGTTAGGAAACATGCCATCAATCGAGTGCTACTCTTCACATGACCCAACCTGACAGTTGGTTAGGAGCGCTCACAATGTTAGGAAACATGCCATCATGGCTCTTTGATTGTCTAAATTTCAAAAATTGTTAGTGCTTTAGCTTTATTGTCACAAAACGCTAAGCCAATAAGAAAAAGAAAATGTTGGGCTAAAAGTTTGTTATTACAGAGACTTTGGACCGGTCGGCTCAATATACCGACACATCACTCGATCGGCAGAGTCCGTGTGTAGGGGATTTAATACAATGAATCAACAAAGTTTATTTGTTAAACCTTAAAAAAATAGACTACTACCAGTTTATTAAAATATTTTAATTGTATTAATGAAGTATTTTTAGTTTGTAAAAAGAATAATTTCATTGACAAATTTATAACTATAAAATAGATTATTATAAAACAGTGACCAGTCTTGGGTTTAAACTCAGCCCTACCGGCCTATAATGTAACATTGTATCTACTCAACTTGACCAATAAAATTCCCGACTTTATCCCTGATCATTTCCTAAAATTTCCGACTGAAAAGTATGTCACATCCTTCTGATTCCCCCACCTCTGCCCTCATTTTCCTATCTATCCTTTTTATGAATAATAAGTTTTAAAATTTGAATAAACATATTTTTTTTAAATTCATATAAACATTATTTAACAGGAATTATAAAATGTACTACACAACTAAAAACAAAACAACTAGTTTGAATAACATTATTATTTAATGTTTAATTGTAAGCGAAAAGAGGTTTTCTTTATAGAGTTATATTTACTATTTTAGTGATTATTATATTTCATATTTTGAGTAAAACCATATTTTCCCAGATTTTGATTGTAATTTACCAAATTCCCGACTTATTCCCGTTTTTTCCTGATCACTTCAAATTCCCGGCTAATTCCCGTTCTCCCTGATGGTAGACACCCCGTGTAAGTCAAAATAAAAACGCGAGACAAGTTCTCGTTTTAGGTACCTGAATGATGGAGTTATCAGCGATGACCTCGGCCAGGGCCACGGCTCCCTCGCAGTTTAGGTGAGTGGACTGCATGCCTAAGCGGAGGAGTGTTTTGTTCTTTTGGAGGGAGTCTTTCATGACATGCAGACACTCGTTGGTCAGCATGTTCTGGCCCATGTTCAGCATCTCCAGACTACTACTGCGAGACTGACACCATCCCAACACAAACAATTCTTTCAACACACACAAATATTTACATTCATACATATCCAGTCATTTGATATGTAGCGATCAATTTTGATAGTTGATATTTATTTGCCTCTAAAATTACAATGATAAATAATTATTACTAATGGGATCTCAAATTCTTGAAGATATTCGAGATTTGAGGACTTTAAAAGATTCGAGAATCAGCTTCCTTAAAGTAAAACAAAGTTATTTTAAATTTTTCCCATGAAATTTGTTCTTTGGTACTGCTTATTGGTGGTTCAGAACCAATTATATTATAATATGAGCCTAAAAACCAGGCCCCAGACTAGTAATTTAACATTTAGCTAAATACGTTACATGTACAAATTAAGCTATATTTAACAAGACCATTGAATTTTCAATATACATTTTAGTCAATATATTATTTCTAGAATATGGCCTCTCATACTGTGATTATAATAATTATTTTTACTTCGATAAGGACAGATTTAAAAAAAAAAAGTAGTAACAAAATTAAGATATTTAATAACACAAAATCAGGGTTCCATTTTTTAAAAGAAATAATGAGGGTTTAAAAAGAAAAGAAAAATTTCAAAAAACTGCAGTGTCCAAAAATTAAAGTTGAAACATTGAAGGTACTCACCACTGCCCTAGCAAAGTGTGTTGAAGCATGTCGAGTCAATTGATTGTTCCAGAGGACCAGCACTCCCAAACCTCCAGGCTCCTGTTGCTCTATCAACCCGTCCAGTATGTGGCCTACTCCTGTGTCCTGCACACCGTTGTTGCTGCAACAATGTCACAATAATTATTAGTGCATCCTCCAAACCCTTCCATGGATGAAATAAATCATACCCCAATCTAGGTGACAGGTTGGAGTGGAAATATTAGCCGGGGAATACCGAGCCCCTCATGGTTAGTCACAATCACTACTTGCCACAAGTATTACTGTGGAAATTAGGGAAAGAATACAGTCAGTCAGTAAGTTGTAAGCATCTTGTCCGCTGTCCAGGAATGTAAATTACTGTTTCCAGCCTGGGTCAGTTTTTTATTCAAGTCATATATTGGCCACTACCGGCTGGCTAGGCCTGCCATAGTTTCATGTCTTATAATATAAATTAAGACTAGGACAGGCACAACATCCAGTCCCCGGTCATTAATTTATCGATGTAAAAAGGGTAAACCCACCTGTCACTAACGATACATTTATCGGCCATGCCGGGAATAGAACCTGGTACCCTTAGCTCAGTACAAAGAAATGCTACCGACCGAGTTAAGGTGTCAGACAATTGTTAGTTAAGTTAATGTGAATGTTGTTAACATATCTGAGCCCGTTGTTGTACCTAATGTCAAGCAGCTGCAAATAAGTATTACATCGCAGTAACCCGCCAAGCTGGATGGCATCTGATGAATTCAGGCTGTTGTCGGCTAGGTATAGCTCCCGGAGACTGCTGTTGAGCTTCAATCCCGCTGCTATTAAGTAACAAACAATTCACACCTATTGTAGTGTATTCATTATTTACTGTCAGTTCTGTATTAGGCTCCTTAACATAATGAGGTGAAAAGCACACAATGCTGTCCCTCCCATGACAGGAATTACAAAGCGAGATTAATATCGGCTACAGGTATGCATCGGTCGCTTTTTAAATGTGAAACAAAGTCTAAGATAAGCTTGAAATATGCAAACAGAATCAAGGTTGAAAGTGAAATTGTCATATAGCACGACTTTTAGTTTTTAAATTAGACTTCGATTTTATCTAGACAGAGAGTTTTAGAAAAATACAAACAGGAGTTGGATTGAATCTACTACTATACAAATCCAAATCTCCAATTTATCTTCAAATCTCGAATCCGTATCTTGGAAATAATTATGACCATAAAAGGAAATATGAATATTAAAGATGGGTCGAATCCACTATTTCTCGAATCCGAATCTACAGTTTATTTTCGAATATCGAATCTGAATCCTAGCATAGTGTTAGAAATTTTAATGATTTACCAATAGACCTACATTACACAATGTAGGCCTAAACTGTCAATTAAGATGTATTTCAATCATGTTTCAATTTTAATCAACCGCAACCACCCCTTACAAAATACAGGTTAAAATCCAGCCAAATTAAATAAGCTATACTCGCATTATTGTTTAAAAATCAAATCAGTCAAAATTTGAGTCTTTTAGTTATTTTTAAAAGTGTTGTTAGAATGAGTTAAGTTTCTAAAAAAACATGTTAAATAAACGGATTAGGCCTAGTTATCTTTTAATCACCTTTAATCATCATTGAAGAATTATAATTTATTTTATTAAGATAACACAAATAAAAATACAAAAGGATATTTTTAATAAAGACTAAAACAACATGCTTAACAATTAAACATACATTGGAAATAGTGAACTCAATGCCTGAGTATGTTTTATTATTATTTTCTTATCCATTATCTATCTTCTCATATAAAACAAGAAATATATTCGATTCTTGCGATATATCGATTTCTGAGAATCCATTCTATTTAAAACACAAACATATTTTCACTACAATATGTTCATTCCCACTTTATAAGGCAGGACTATGTTTGAATATTTTTACAATTACTTCAATAACATACATTAAAATATTTACAAAATTGTTTGTGAGGTGAAAGTTTTAGAAGTGAGCATGTGCCGAAATGGTTGAGTTCAAGTTTCCCATACAGGTGGGAGGGTAGGGTACTAGGCACGTAAGATTTTCTACAACCAACAGTTATTATTTTTTTAAATAATGATTTTATTCATGCTAATCTCTTTTGTCCGATAAAATAAAGATTACGGATTAAGTTGTGCTTTTCAAACTACTAAGTAATTGTTGAATTCAAAATATTATTCTTTGTTCATGAGATGAAAGATTCGACCATCGAATCAAGTAAAACCCTGAATTCTCGAATTTCAAATACTTGTCAAGATTCGGTGGATTCGAAGTTTCAAGTGGTTCATCTCTAATAAATATAATATAATATAATATAAAATATAAATAGTAACTAAATGTAAACATTCTCTCTCATAATCCATTTATTATAACATTCATACATTAAGTTCCAAGTGTTAAATTACTGGTATGAGGCCTGGTTGTTAAGTTCATCTTATAATTATAATTGGTTGTTAATCACTGATAAGCAGTATTAAAGCTCTAAAACAAATTTCACTTGATAATTAGAAAAAAATAATTAAGGATTTGAGTATTGAATCTGAAATTGTCACATCTCATATATCCTTGAAGATGCGAGAGAGACAAATATTTGAGGACCTGTCCCCACGAGGAGCACAATATTATTTTTTGCTTACATATCTGAATTTATATTTTCTTATGTTTGTTTAATTTTCATACATTGCTCTATCTCCGCGCTGATAAAATCACCTTCAAGAAATGAACGGCTACCTACCACACCACTGTGTTTATTTTTTTCAGAACAGCATCTCCACCTTGACCTTCACTTCCCCTTCTCCAGCTCGATCATGCTAACCACGACTCTGCACCTCCCTCATCATCACCTCCTCCTCCACACCTCCGATTATTGAATAAACACCTTCTGGCGTCCAAAATAGCTACTCAGTGTGCAGTCATTCCATGCACCCCAGGAGGGGGACGACCACCATAATATTAATTATGGCACCTGCGAAAAACCTTATCACCATATCTGCCTCAGATGGTCAGACGAAGAGACAAAACAAGATTGAACTACACCTGCGCTCTGTGCTGAGCCTATCGACCGTCTCCGCCTAACGACTCTAAGGAAGTGGTCAACAAACGACATTAGCTTTGAGAACTATACTCGCAACTACCATTACTCCAGCCTGGGATGTGTGTATGAACAAGGTGACATTAATGGCCTCACCTTCAGCTGTCCTACATGATAAATCAAACCATCACCCACCTCCAACATAAATCCCCAATCCTGGCAAACAAACAATTGGCTGATGTCTCACGAGCCCTGATTTTTCAATCCCTCGTGTAGTGAGTGTTCATATAACACATAAGGTAAATAGAATATATATGTATTTCAGGTTAGTGATTATTAACAAATACAAAATAAACTACTGACTCACAAGTGTTTTGAACTGTTATTCCAGAGTAAATATAAAATGACCCAAGGGTCCATGCCTAAATGATAAGAAATGGTATGTTTGAACACCAATAACAATGTGTCACTTGTCTAGGACAGTAAGATTTGTACCAACTTTGAACTTAGATATTAAGTAGCTAGTAAGTCATGTAAATACCTTTCTACCGAATGTTAAAAGGGCAAAAGAGTGCTTTCTCAAGTATGGGAAGAATTTTTAGCAGCATTCCCTACTAAGTAGGATATTTATCGCACTCTGGCACTCCCAAGGCCAACTGTCCCTCTTGTCACCGTCCAACCCCAAAGGGTCACTAAACTCCAGACATTTCTTCATAGCCAATCACCATGAGCAACTACAAACTAAGGTCCATGAAGTTGGCAGCACCCATAAAGGCACAAATGAGACCTAGGCCAATTTTAGTGGTGAATTTTTGCCACAAGAATTTACAACTCTTATAATTTGTATATCTATAGTTTTCAAGAAAAATACCTAAAACAATGAGTGCTGCATCCTAAGTAAACCTGACAGATTCAAACCCCAATCTCGCCGCCCTTGGTCTAGTCATTGCAAGAGTGACACCTTAAACTATGTGGCCACCAAAGCAGATTTTTGTTGTCTTCTTCTCAAGGTTTTTTTCCCTGTTTCTGGCGATAAATAATATACCCATTGGAAATTGATTGTATCCTCGACCCGAGTTTGAAATCACTGTGAGGTACCACCATTGGTGGGGAGTGGGAGAGAAGTTATTGAAGGTCGAGAGCACAGCAGTACAAGGTGGTATTAGAATAATTATTATCGTTTTCCGGTGTTCCACAAACACTATAGCAGATCAAATTATGAAAGTAAGATATTCTTGTGACAAAACTCAGCACCAAATATCGGTATGGATACATAATGTTTGCCGTTATGGGTGAGCAGCACCCACAGTATTTTGTTTTTTATGAAAACTTTGAGAGCATATATTATGGGAGTGGGATATTGTTGTGGCACAAATTCACCACTAAATATCGGCAGAGGGCTCATACCCTTCTCCACCTCCGCTCACCGCAATTCCATAATGAGCACTTAACACTCGTCCTATGCTCCTCGTGGCTCTACCTCACACTTCTCTCGCTCCACACCCGAGTCCTTATGTTACCTTACCTCCGTTCCAGGCAGAAAGAGCCCTCTGGAGTACCTCCCCGTAGAGAAACCACCCAACACCCCAGGTATTACACTAGCACTTTTAGAATTCTTCCATCAACAGAAAAGGAGTGTGTACCCTTCTTCATGAGTAACAACCAAGGTGACGACAAGTCATAGATGTCGGTACTTAATCCTGTTTAGTAGATTAATGGCTGGAGCTTTATTGTGCTGACCACATGACCCTGTATCAACAAATGTTGGTACTATCTTTGCCAACATTAGGTGCCCGCTCGCTTGCAGGCTGACGGAAGTGATAAGAGTATTTTTTGTTTGTTTTTTAGTAGCTGTTCTAAAATGATAATATGCCAAAATATGTCATATTTAATGATATATTTCAAATTTGTTCTTAATATAACATCATTTTCTTCTTTCCTGAAAATGTTTTAGATATGCAAAGGTTATTGTGGATGTCACAGCAAAAGAGTGACTCTTGGCCATCACTGTTGCAACCACACTCACAGGCGAGGGGAGTTGTGTCATGTGAGTAACTCTTCTGAACTATGACACTAAGAGAGCAAAGTATTCATAAAATAATACGGTAGGCAAACTTTTTGGCCATGTTTTAGAGATCATAAGTAATAGCCTAGACCTGTATGGGTGAAATCGATCTAGTTCTGAATCTCTTCACGAGTCAGCATATTATCTTGAAATATTATTATAGACCAAGATAAGCTTAGAATAGCTAGAATAACATGAAAATGTATATTCTAATTTCTATGTTTTCTGATAAAGGTTATTGTTAGTTGGTTAGAAATTAAGAAAAGCAATTCATTCAACATTATTCCTTTAGATTTGAAGCTACTTTTAGCAGGGGTTTTTTAAATAAAATTTATCAACTTCAATTGAATTAAAATATTTTTATCATTGTTTATGTATAATTTCGTTAAAGAGTTAAGCTTTTAAAACATATATATAAAAAAAGGAAACAACTAAATTGAATAAATTGATCAGGTTTGTAAATTGTCATTAGTAAAATTCAATATTAATCCTTTCCTGAAACCTGCAACACAATTCACCACTTGATTTTTAAAGCTTTAATAGCGAGTGCTTCATTTTACCATCACACAGGATGATATGTATAATTGACGAGTCCACCTGGAATTGAACCCAGGTAAGTGCCTCACCAAGCATGATGATAGGCCGGCCAGTGAGGTTGCAGTTGTCCAGATGAAGTATCTCAAGGTTAGTGCCCAGTCGAATGGGCCGCATAAATATGGGCATGTACTGCTCGTTTAAAGTAACGTTGCGCGCATCCAGCTCCACCAAGCAACGCATCTGAAGCAAACATAAACAACACCAATTTGAGATAATAGCACACAGATTTTAGCCCCAAAAACAATTGAATTCTTGATAGAATTTAAACCAGACTACTTCAAGTTGGAGGGGCTAAGCAAACATCAACGAGCTCAGCTAACATCAGATCCATGTGTGTTTTTTTTACATAACAAATAATTATTTTTATCGGGCTATTTATGCACTGCTGAGTCATAGGCTATTGAGGGTTATTCACATGAAAAAGTACAATTAAAATATTTAATGGTTAAGATTTAATTGTTGTTATGTTTAAGTAACTGTCATAGGAGTTACCCTCTAGCTGTTAGAGATATTATTAAGACCGGATTTGTATTTTAATTTTAACTGGCCCAAGTTGTTACCAAAGTTATGGGCGTATTATTTGTTAAATTTTAAATAAAACACTTCAACATTTTTTTAGTGCTAGCCAAAGTACAGATTTAGGTTAAGTTATCCGAGTTTTTAAACCAAGTAAGGGGGATTATGCGCTTACTAGCCAACCAATCAACCATTAGCAAAGATATGCAGAGCACTCTTTTATAAGGTGTGTGCATAATATAAAATGCTAGCCAGGTAACGAGGGCCCAAGACCATAGACATTACTTGAAAGTGAGGTTGGTTTGAATGGGGAGAGGAGGGAATAAAGAGTAAAAATTTCAACTACAAATAACATTATTTGTATTCATTAAACAAAATAAAATTAGGCTGTTTCTTTGATTAACAACTAAAATGACTTAAAAAAGACACACCTAAATAATGAGTAAGATACATAATGAGCTAGACTAACTGAAAATGAGCAAAACAGGTTAAGATTTCTTTAGCTTAAACCCTAGAGAGTTACACTACACTCAGCAAGTGTTATTGACTTAAAATTCCTCAATCTCGTTAAAAACAATGTGAAAGGGTGTATTAGAGTGAATTTTCAAAAAGGTACAGAATGTTGCCCATAATGTGTGTCTCGACATAAGACTACATTTCCCACATTTAAATTCAAAACTATTTACAAGATTAAAGCATGAATGTGGTGGTTCAATAAAACCCTAAGCACGATCACGAGATATGGATACCTTTTTGATCATATTAGCACAAGCCTTCCACCCGGGGCCACCGATATTCTTGTTGCCTGAGATGTTGACTCTTGTGGTCGACTCATAGTACTCCATCATATCAAACAAGATGGTAGCCGCCTGTGAAAATAAACATCACGGGTCAACATTACAAAACAACAGATAGAAATGTTATGTAACAAGATCTTGCCTGGATACCCATCGTCCACTTATCTAATCCTGTAAAATTTTAGGCTACTTTCTAACATGAATGAGGGTAAACTTATAGTTCTAATCAATTTTTCATAAAAGTCAAATGTATTGGTAGTAAACAAACTATATTAAGTATATTATATATAGTTTTTAATAATACATTTTTTATAATGTTTTATATATAATAATGAATTTTTTTAAAGTAGACCTAGTGTTTTAGTTCATTGATAAGGTGGCAAATTCTCGTGTTGGAAAGATTAGCACTAAATGGCCCCCAAAAATAAGGGGAGGCACAATCTTGCAGAGAACCGGATTGCCTGCTATATGAGGTTCAAATCCCAGTCAGATGAATTGAGGGTGGTTTTCTCTAAATTATTTTCCACTCTCGCCACAAAATGTGGGTATATTTCTTCTAAATTCTACCTTCTTAACTATTACCCTAATAGTATAGATATACAAAAATAGACAAATTAGGTTTCTTTCGTAGGATTAAATGTTGCAGACCTAACTGTTAGATAATGCTTTGATATGTGATGGTGAGTGAAAATAAAAGGGGTGGGGAAGAAATGAGTGAAATGGGTGAAGGTTTATTTTATCCTCGCCTCTTACTAGCTCTTCAGATTATACACATATATGATAATTACTATAATGGGGTAGGGTTGAAGAAGGAAGCATTTTAGAGGTAATATAACTGCATTTGCGTGGAAGGAGAGTGGAAAATCCACTCTCAGTAGACCTGACTGAGAATCAAACCCCAATCTCCTAGTCTTCAGCAGGCCAGTCTAACACAGGAGTGACGTCTAAGACATGGGGTCAGCCGATCGACTTGGATAATTAACCAAGGACCTGCGATCACTCCACTCTCTTCATTCTGTTGTTTTTTTGGTCCATAAATTTTATATAAGAGTCCTTAGATGCAATATTTCCTCAAATGCTTTTGTCCCAACCTTTTCTAGAATAAGATTAATAGAATAAAAAAAATGTACATTTTCATTTTAACTATTTAATTTTCTTATAACATCACCGATTACAACCAATCAAGGAACTGTTTATTACATTCAAATTTTATTTAAATTATGTTCTTGATACATTTGTGAGTTTATAAGACTCAAAGATTGACTTCAAATGCCGTTAAAGTTTCCTTACGCGATCGACTCAAAATTTTCGTGAGATTGACTGGTTGCCGACCCATACTTGAGATGATTCAGACCCTGAAGCATGTAGGGTGGCCAGATATGAGAGAGATGGGTGGAGATATGGGTGGAGAGGTGGGTGTAGGAAGTTGGCCAGATATGAGAGATATGGGTGGAGAGGTGGGTGTAGGAAGTTGGCCAGATATGAGAGAGATGGGTGGAGATATGGGTGGAGAGGTGGGTGTAGGAAGTTGGTGGAGAGGTGGGTGAAGGAAGTTGGTGGAGAGGTGGGTGGAAATATGGGTGGAGGAAGTTGGTGGAGAGGTGGGGGAGAGGTGGGGGAGAGGTGTAGGTGGGTGTAAGAGGTGAGTGCAGGAGGTGGGTGTAGGAGGTGGTTGTAGGAGGTGGTTGTAGAAGGTGTGTGTAGGAGGTAGGTGTAGGAGGTGGATGCAGAGGTAGGTGTAGGAGGTAGGTGTAGGAGGTAGGTGTAGGAGGTGGTTGTAGGAGGTGGTTGTAGAAGGTGGGTGTAGGTGGGTGTAGGAGGTGGTTGTAGGAGGTGGTTGTAGGAGGTGGGTGCAGTGGTGTGTATAGGAGGTAGGTGTAGGAGGTGTGTATAGGAGGTAGGTGTAGGAGGTGGATGCAGAGGTGTGTGTAGGAGGTAGGTGTAGGAGGTGGGTGCAGAAGTGTGTATAGGAGGTAGGTGTAGGAGGTGGGTGCAGAGGTGGGTGTAGGAGGTAGGTGTAGGAGGTGGGTGCAGAGGTGTGTATAGGAGGTAGGTGTAGGAGGTGGGTGCAGAGGTGGGTGTAGGAGGTAGGTGTAGGAGGTGGTTGTAGAAGGTAGGTGTAGGAGGTGGGTGCAGAGGTGTGTGTAGGAGGTGGGTGCAGAGGTGTGTATAGGAGGTGGGTGCAGAGGTGGGTGTAGGAGGTGGTTGTAGAAGGTGTGTGTAGGAGGTAGGTGTAGGAGGTAGGTGTAGGAGGTGGTTGTAGAAGGTGTGTGTAGGAGGTAGGTGTAGGAGGTAGGTGTAGGAGGTGGGTGCAGAGGTGTGTATAGGAGGTGGTTGTAGAAGGTGTGTGTAGGAGGTAGGTGTAGGAGGTGGATGCAGAGGTGTGTGTAGGAGGTAGGTGTAGGAGGTGGGTGCAGAGGTGTGTATAGTAGGTGGGTGCAGAGGTGTGTATAGTAGGTGGTTGTAGAAGGTGGGTGTAGGAGGTGGGCAGATAGGTAGATAATTAATTGTGTGGAATAAATGTATCCACAGTTTTACCAATTTAGTAATGAAATAACTACTTTAGTTCAATTAATTATCATCAAAACGGCAAAGTGAAAATTAAGATTAGTTCATGTTATTCGAACATATTTTGTTCAGCTTCATCATCTATTAAGAGTGCAATAATGTCAAGCAAATACCAATGAGGAGTTTTTAACATTGAAAAGGTAAAATCATAACAGTCCGGCTAATAAACATATGAATGAGAAGTTTCAAAGCAGGATGGAATGAGATTATCTCTGAAACACTTTGGCACAAGGTCACAAGCAATTATATGCCACACGGGTGACAAGACTATTTCATCAAAACATTTAAATATTTATGAGTGTATTAGCAACATCATAAACATAAATGATTAATATTCCACCACAAGAAGGTAGTTTGTGAATTCACGGAGAATATCTGCCCATACCGGTACAAATAAAACAGTCCTTTGAACTAATGTTAGCGGAAAGAGGAATTGATTTAATTCCAGTTGTTTGTCATTAAAATAATTTACATAATATCCCAATAATACCTTGACGCTAAAATATAGTTATAAATGTCCCAAACAAATGACAAGCAAATTGCCAGTGGGAGAAAAAGAGAGCACAAAGGGGATTTAAAATCACGCCAGTTACCAAAACTTAACATAATACTACATTTAACTAAAATGAAGATATTAAATAAAAAAATTAAGCTATGCAATGGTCTTATTGTAATCAACATAAGCAGTTGTCTTAGTCTTACACTTGATTGAAGAATTGTATAATATTTAGTCAAGTGCTCTCCTCTCCCCTTTTCCATCCTTTTAATATAATTCTAGATACATGCTCGATGAGTTTATAAGTGGTGAACAGAAATAACCATAGAAGGTTGTTCAGCTAATGTAAGACCTGCTTCGGTGGCCGCATAATATAAGGCGCTACTCTCACAATAGACTAGACTGCTGATTACAGGTAGTTTGTGGTTCAATCCCGGTCAGGTGTAGTGACGGTGGTTTTTCCTAAATGGGTTTCCCCTTTATCTCCACACAATTGTGGGTGCATTTCCTATGAATTCAACCTTCCTCATCCCTAACACATTAGAGTATTTAGTACATAAGTATATAACCCGAATGAGAAGTAGGACATGGTGCTATATAAAAATAGAGAAAATTTAAAAAAGGTAATTAAAAAACTAAGGTAGATTTAAAAATAGTCTTAAAATCACCCGCTTTTACAACTCAAATTAAATGTGTCCGGGTTGACATCCAATATTGTTTATTCTCTGCTGCATCTCTGGTTTAGATATAATATAATAGCTATAGTATTAAAAATGTTGATTTTTAAAAAAAAATTATTTATTAGGCCTTATAAATCTATATTGAAAACTGAAATACTTTGATGCTGCTTATAGTGTTTCTAGAACCTATGCATGCCGTTCACAACGCACAAACACACAATATTAGAGATGCTCACCTCGTCATCTATCCCCGTATTCTCCAAGTCAATGGAGACAAACTGCAGTCTCTTGAGGACCTCCTCCAGACATTCGCAGTGCAAAGGACCCAGGGGTTCACCTCGCAGGTTCAGACACTCACATCGGACAGCATCTAGGTCCAGTTCCTGGGACACAGAGCCATAGATGAAAACAAACACCGCGCACCTTCAATCAACATACACTCCTTATAATGAGAAGACCTTTTATTTTCGGGTAAAGCATGGCTTAGAACTTTATAAAACAACTATTCAACACGTTTTGTCAATAAATATATACCATAATTTTATCAAATTTTTTAACCAGGGTTGTGGATTCAAAGTTAGAGTCGGTAAAAATGAACAGACTCCAGCTCCGGCTTCAAAATAAAAACTTATAATATTATAACAACGGATGGTAGATATATCATTTAAATTTTATAGTTTTTTAAATCTTTATGACCAATATTTTAATTTATTTAAATATAAATTCACAATGTCAAAGAAGCTTAATAATGAAGTCATCTGTATTGGAGCAGTTTACTGAAGTAAATTTATTATTACTAATCAATATACTTTATCCATTTATAAACAAATCAGAGTTGGAGTCGAATCGTAGAAAAATATATGAGTCAGAGTTGAAGAATACGCGTACCGACTCCAAAGACCTGGCTTAAACTAAAGCAGTCAACCTATTAGAAATTATAGTTTGAAAATAGCATACAACTTATAGAAAATTAAGCATTAATAAGGGAGTGTAGCTGAGAATACTAGAGAGAGGGGGGAGAGAAAGGCAAGAAGAATCTTTTGTATATTATGTGTCTCAACATTAATTCATTAGTTAAATTCATGTACACAACTAATGGGTTTTTGTGCAATAATTATTAATTGGTCGCAATAAAAGAATTAGTACCAAATTATGAATCACAGGAATATTTAAATTACAGTAGGTATATAAAACTATTAGTATGGTATGTGTACTAGGAATGGTTAAAATCTGCCCACTATTTCAAACGCTACAAGATTCACACACAAAGTAAGATGTATACAGCTAACATATTAATCATTTCCTATGGCCTGTGTCACCCCAAAGATAACATCATACTTAGGCAGATGATTCAACTAAAATCAAGCGCCACCCTGTGCAGTGTAGTGCAGTTTTCTGTATTCTACTTTATAACACTGTGGAATCAAGACTTATCAAAGTATTTTAACATTTATTAAGAGAATTTTTAAAAAAAGTGAAAATAAATTATTTTGAAAATAAAACAGTTCAAACTAATTCTCATTTCGCTGTTGTCAAGTGAAGAATGCAGAAAATCTCATTCTGATATGTTTTCTGACGGTTTGATCATAATCATGTATCTAATATCTCAGTTGTATTATTTAATCCTCACCTCCAACTGTTTGAGTACTCTGGGTAAGGGGCAGGTCCCATGCCTTTCACAGGAGGCCCCATACATGGTCAACAGGTCATCCCTGGTCACATTCTCCGCTGCAAGCAACAAACATCACACATTCTTTTAGCAAATCACCAAGTTTTTCCCTTCGGTACTTCAAGTATCCAAAAATATTTCATTTTTTTTTATTTCTGATACTAAGAAAAAGTATTGTAATCATGTCCAAGTCCAGCAAAGTTGATTCTATATTTCCTTCCATCCTCAAGTTTGTCTGTCTGTCTGTGCCTAGAAACAGATCTAATTAACTGTTTGATAGATTTTGCTTCAACTTGTTATTTAGATGTCAAAAATACCTCAAAACATTTTTTTTCATTCTGACCTTAAACCTCAAATGAGGGTAGTTTACTAATAAGTGATTCTTTTGGATTCTAAATTTTTCAAAAAATGGGTTTAGTGATTTTGCTTTATATATATTTATTTATGAAGTGTTTGACATTTTAAATAATAATTCATTCTTAATTTTTTGGGTCAAAATTCATTAAATAGTAGTTTACTGATGAACGATTTTCAAAAATTCAAAATATTAAAAAAACTGTTGTAATGATTTTTGTTAAAATGTATATCTACGGAGTGTTTGACATTAAAACTAGAACAGTATATTCAATTAAGGGTAGGTTAATGATAAAGTTTTTTACTTCAAATATTTAAAAGATGGCTCTAGCAATTTGATTTAAAATAGGTTGGTTATCTGTTAGGGCGGCCGCCTTGGTTCGGAAAGTAGCGATCACTTTCAGGCCAAAAGAAAATAGTACTTATTTATTCTGTCCAAACTTATACTCCCTTTCACCCTTCACCTATAACAACCCTTTGTCAAGTCAAAAAAAAGGGGGAATGAAAACCATGAAACTTTTTTCTCAGGGTAAAGAGATAGTTCTGGAATATTTTATATTTTCTGCTGTGAGCCTACTAAAAAATGTCTGTATTTGTTAGAGAAAGGCTATCTAGAGCTCTTTTTTCTTCAAGCCTAGTCTCATAGCGCCGCAAATGTGAATCAACAAAAATGAGACAATGTCAAATTTCCAACCATTCTTTTCTATTCATAAATTAAAATACAGGGTTGTTAGAGCAAAAAAAACCCTGTTGAAATATTTCAACTTTATTTTGAGGTGAGCCATATTTTGAAAAAATGCTTTATATAATTAAATGTTCTGAAATAGAGCTGAATGTGTGTGTGGCAATTTCTCGCTTATTGAGGTCCCCTTAAGTGTTTTATACTATAAATAACAATATAAATTTGTTTTTCTAAATAAAAAAAAATCTTAGAAAAGTTAAATAACAGATTTTTTGTAAAATTTTATTTTTTTAAATAAATTTTATATTTAAAAAAATATATTTTAACCAAAATTGGTATCAGGAAACTATTTAACATGATCAAAAAAAGTGTATATTTGTATTTCTAAAATAAATTAATTTAAGGGTAGTTTATTTATGACAAATTATAGAAAATTTGAAATTTTTTGAAACTAGACTTTCCGAATGATTCAAAATTAGTATTTGAGAAAAGATTTTCATGATAAATAATAAATAAGAATTATCATCATCATCATAAGGGTATTCTGTTGTTGTTAATATAAAATGTTTATCGGTAGAAACAAGTTGTTTACTGAATACCTTAAAATAGTTATTTCATCAGTTTTGAATTGCAATAACCTTTACCATATCAGTTAAGAGCACTTGAACAGATAAACACATGTAGTGTAATTGGTCATACCATGACTTGTCAAATACTGCAATAGATTATTACGAGTTGTTGACACTTGACAGCCTTTTTTTAATTACAATACTGCAGACTTTTTTAAAAAAAAAAACTTTATAAACTCTAGATTGAACAATGGTGAAATAAATACACAGGTTGCATTCTCTGTGTGTATATGTATATTATATTTACTTATTTTAAAAAAAATCAATGGCAAGAGTGAAACTGAATTGCTTATAGCTGAGATAAATACAAAACAATTTGTCAATAAAGAACATAAAAAGTTATTTTTAATAACTTCTACTTCATAGTGTGTGTCAATAGTGTTGTGTTTTTTTATTTGAGGTATTTCAAGTGTACTTTCTGAGCTGACTGATTATATCAGAACACGAGAATTTCTATGAGCAAGGATGAAAGGGCCTACCAATTTTTCTGGGAAAGGTATTCTCACAAACCTTTCAGAGATCTTTTACATGCACAGTACATAAGCGTATAACCTGAACGAGCAGTAGGATGCAGACGGTGCTAAAAAATACCAAATATTTGCATTCATTACCAATTCACTCTCACCCCTTTTTTAAAATGTGACATTCTCAGGCTTAACTTCCGATCTAAGATTTATTTTCTATTTGTTCTTTATATTTTTGTTGTTAATCAGTAAGATTTAATTGTGACACACAATTATTAACTTAAACTTAACAAAGAGAGTGTAAGATGTGTGCCAGTTTACAAAGAATACAACTGTAATTAGAGGATCCAAAGGGTATCTGTAGGCAAAGAGGGAAAATACACACATATCCCAGTGTGGTTAGTTCAAATCTGCATTTAAAAATGTAATGTTAGATAGGGGATTCCTTCTATTTCCAAATTTGAATGTATGTCTGTATGTAACATTCTATGGATTATTTTGTAAAAGAGTGTGTCCAGCGCATGGTGTCTGTCTACTCAACATGATCAATGTAATTCCCAACACATTTTCCTTGATTTCCCCTGACCATTTCCTAAAATTCCCCGACTCAAAAATGTCACACCCTTCGGCCCCCACCCCCACAGTCTTTGTTAATCTTTTTTATGAATAATAATAAGTTTAAAAATTTAAATAAACAGCTTTTTATTTGTATTAATAAAGACTAAAAGGAATTAGAAAAATTATATAATATATTACACCGCTACAAACAAAAAAGACAGTTTGAAACACATTGTAATTTACTGATTTAATGATTAATAATATATGTCATATTTTGAGTAAAACAACATTTTCCCAGATATCTTTTTTAATTTACCAAATTCCCGACTTATTCTCGTTTTTTCCCCACCACTTCAAATTCCCGGCTAATTTCAGTTTTCCCTGATTTTCCTAGTTGGTAGACATGCTGTAGTATCTTGTGTGATCCAGATGTGGACTGTGAGTCAAATGAACCCTGTCATTGGCGCCTTGAGCCAAATATCATGAGAGTTGTAGAGTTATCCAACTTTATATCCTTGTTATCGGTACACTTTATAGTGCAAGTGCTGCTAACTAATAATGACAAGCCATCCTGACCGAGGGTAAAAAATAAGTAGGATGAATTTAAATTAACTGCACTCGCGCTCATATGAAGAGATGATGAAGAACCACATAATGGACAGAACGAAACTAGAGTTGAACATCCAGTTGGGAGGTCAAACCAAAGACTTCCAAGTAATAGTAAATAATGCTGACAAAAATTTAGCCCTGTCAGACATTTCTTGCTCATTTTCATGTAAGTACCAATATGATGTGATTTTAAACACTGTTCTAATATAGTTATGGATATAATATAGTTGTTAGTTGCATGGTCTTAGTCCTAAGACGCTCTCACAGTAGACTAAGCTACCAATTACGGGGAGAGCGGAGTTCAAATCCTAGTCAGGTCTTGTGAAGGTGGTATTTACAAAATGGTATTCCACTCTCCTACTATGTGAATGTGGGTACATTTCCTTTAAATTCAACCTTACTCATCCATATCTCATTATTTAAAATGTTATTTTACAATCACCACTTATGTTTTTATTGTTATTGCTTGTCCATCAAAATATTTACATGAAATATATTTCAGCCTACAGATCCCCAAATGTATATATATATATATATCCCTCCCGATCAAGACTTTCTGAACTGGTACTTGAAAGAAGCTCTATCAGCTTACAAAAGTATCAAAAAGGCCATAAAGTAGAGGATAGCTCAATCAGAACGTGAGTCACATATTAAAGCCCTGGTAAATGTGAGTGAGTGGGTGAAAGGAACATTGGTGGACCCATGACATTAAAAAAGAGTTTAATCATGATCTAAATAGGCAAAGTTGGCTCACAGACAATCCTGAGAGAACAGGGTTCAAGCCAAATGGTTTCAATGGTTGTGACCATTAAAACTTTATGGTGGTTTCATTTTCACACAGTTTTAGTACTCGCTCAGTTTAGACACACACACACACACACACACAAATTAGGTAAATTAGATAGAAATGAGGAAGGTAGCATTTAAGAGGGACAGGAGCCATATTCGTATGGAGGGAAAGTGAAAAACCAGTAGAACCAACCGAGGTTCAAACCGTCATCCACCTGTCATTGGCAACATATAGTCTAACATAAGAGTATGTGTTTAGTAATGCGTCCAATGATGCAGTGTTTCACACGCTAATGATTAGTAAAAAAACGCCTCGGTGGCGTAGCTGGCTAACGCGCTTGTCGTGTTGAGCTCGAATGCTGAGGACGGGGAGATCGAGGTTCGAATCTCGGTCGGGTGAACTGTGGGAGGTTTTCCCTAAATGGTTTTCCACTCTCCCTCCACGCAAATGCGGGTTCACTTTCTCTAATTCAACCAGTTCCTAATCCATTAGCGTAATTAGTATTTAAAGCATATAACCTAAACAGATAGTAAAACGCGGTGCTAAATAATAATAAATAAATAATAATGATTAATAAAAATTGAGTATTTCCTGGATATTTTGATTTATTTCCTATCTTTAGGTTATTTTTGGGTTAAAGTGTTTGGGTAAAAGAAATAATTATTGTGTGCAATTCATCTTAATGGATACTTACAATAATTTGGATTGAAGAGTAGTCGCATTTGTGTGGACAAAAAAAAAATCATCTGTGAACCCAGCTAAAATCCAAACTTTGACCAACATGTGACCGTAAAAAATACCAGACAAAATTGACACCTCAGTTTGTGTGACCACCGACCTGGGTTTACCAACTCTTAAATGGACACTTACTAAATCAATTATAACGCTATACTTGGAAGGAGGTAGTACAGTGAAGAGGAATAGGAACAAGCCTAAGCTGATGTACCTCAAAAGTAAAAAGAGCCTTAACTTGATTTTCATTACAAGAAATTTAAGAAATAAATAAATTATGAAAATAATGAATGAAACATTGTGATAAACAGTAGACTAATATGTAAACTTTTAAAATGATGTTTCAGTTCATAAGATAAAAAGTGCTAGAAAAAAATTAAGAGCCTTGACACACATTTTAAAAACTTATCCTTAGTTATCAAAAAAATGAAATGATAAGATTCAATAAAAATATTCCATTTAATCATTTGTGACTAGTAAACAGAATGCACACCAGTTGAGTGTTCAGTAGTATTTTAAGCTATGGACCGTACTATTTGGGGGGGGATTAAACTGAGAGCCACATTATAATAAAAAAATATTTGTTATATAAAAATAAAATAATACAAATTGGTTAGAATGACAAAATACTAAGTCAATATATATTTTGGGCTTTTCCTGTTTTTATTTTAGTTTAAAATATTAATAAATGTGTGCAAAAATGAGCTTTGTAGGGTTGATTTCTTGTGCAAATATAATTTCAAAATATATTTGGGAACGTATGTGACCCGAAGCTTTGTTTGAGACATATTCAAAGTCATTCAATGGAGAAACACCCACAAAGGTGACACGGACTAAACATCAGGCTGCTCTTGCGTTATTCGCCAGTGACTTGTATGTCATGGTTTGAATCACGGTTGTGTTTATTGAGGTTTTTTTCCCCCTACATAACTCCCCTTTCCCGCACACAGCCCCACACATTTACCCAAAATTATATTTTTATCATCTCTAATAAACTGGTGTAATTACATGTGTTTAGCCCAAACAAGTAATGAAAAAAAAAGAAATTGGGTTAAGAAAGGCGTGTGACCAGTGTGTAGAAGAACACCTTTGAGGCCAATCTATCACGGTGGGCCATCCCCGATTATTGAAGACCTAAAACTTCGTGTGGAAGTTTGGCTTCCCGCCATTGCCCAATTCGGTGGTGGAAACTACTTCACTATTGAACTTCGATCAGCATGTTCTATTAACTTATTTGACTTAAATGTGTAGAAGGGACCAAAATAATTATGTTCTTTACTGTTGCAAATTTAGAATACACTACACTTAATTCTTGATTTCACTAAATTTGTTAGATTTAAACTTATGCTAACTATATAATCAGATTAATGTGTTGCAAGAAAATAACAAGTGGGTCAAATGCAACTTGTGAAGAATTTTTCTATTCCTATATGAATAAAATTATTTTATACGAAAAAAAAAAGACACCCAGTCATATTAAAAATAAAGACCCTACCCTCAGCAACTTTGGTTAAAATTATGTGATAAGATCAATACAGTGGATAATCAATTACCTGTTTATTGAAAGGAAGGAGTTCAACAAATATTTTAAAAAAAACACAACTAATTTTAATTGAAATGTAGATTTAATCTCCCATCACATCACAAACTAACATTTTCTCAACAAACAGGTTTATTTAGTATAATTCAAGGTTAATAGTGAATCTTAGGAGCATCGGCAATTTGTTCGGGAGATTAGTTCACATCTAATTAATTTAAATTATTCAAAAGATTTCACATGAATAAGGGAATCGAAGCTGGGACTCTTAACTTAACATATCAATGCTCTGCCACTGAGCTATTCAGGATCTCTTCTGCGAGCAGATCCATTCAGAGCCGACAGTCGTCGGTTATGTTTATGAGCTTGAATCCCTAATTTTAAAATCCTTAGTTTATAATTTGTTTGTACTAACAAACAAAGTTGTTTGCATAGTTACAATAATGGGGTAGAGATGAGAACAGTAAAATTTAAATGAAATGTACCTGCATTTGCAGGAATGGATAAAGATAAGATTTTTTTTTAAATACCATACACCCTTTGTACATATATGTGACCAGGATTATAAGCCCTGGATTCCTAATAATATACAATGTGAGAGACAACACCTCAGACTTTGCAACCACCGATGCAGATAGCGTGATGTATAAAAAAGTGTGTATGTTTTTCAATGAAGGCTATATTTAATATAATCACCAAACACATTGTTTATTAAAATAAATCCTTGAAAACTATAAAGCTAGTTTTAAAATAAAACAATATTTTTACGTTAATATTTTCTTCACGTGGTCAGATTGGTGGTGAAAGTGAAGTAGGTCTGTGTGCATTAGGACAAGGGCAGATACCATATCAACCTTGATGCTCTCATCCCATTTCCCCTTCACCTCCCTCACTAATAGCAAGTCATTAGCTTGACAGATGTGGGTTGTGCATTAAGAACGGGCCAACCTGTCAAGGCTCACTGCTCTTCAGTTCAAACTCAGGTGGGACAACTTATGCACAATACTTTTCATTGCCGCACTGTTAGTGTTTCTAGCTGCCTGTTAGGGTTACCTGCAGATTACAGTTACAGTTACAGGATGAGGGCAGCCTGGATAAGTGATAAACTACCATGTGAATGTTCACCTCTAAAGAAATATTTGATTTCACAATGAGTTATTTTAAAAAATGGTTTACGCCAAAATAAAGCCAAAAGACTTCGACGGGGTTCTTATATCCGAACAACTATTATATTTATTTTTTTGTTTCATTAATAGTAAACAAATATGTAAAAATGTGACATTAGCTTATTTTTAACTATATTTTTTAAACATAAGTGCATAGCTATGATACTAAGCTTGGTGAAATAGTGCTTCAGAGCTAGCCTTTAACAAATACAGCAATTTATTTGATTAGCTAGTGAGAGAAAATTTTAAGATATTTAAGAACTAGCAGCGAGTTTTCCTCTTTACCTTGAGTTTTTCATAGTTTTCTTTCCCTCTTTCTTATTGACCAGACAAAGGGTGGTTGTAGGCAAAGGGTGAAAGGGAATATAATGATAGAAAAGAGAAATAGTTTGAGGAAACAGCACATGCCATTATATTTTAAGCCATGTGGCCTAACAGCGATTGATACTTTCTCGCTCACCAAGACGGCCTTAAGAAAATCCACAAGCATTCACTTGGGAGTGAGAAAGATACATCTGTCCAGGAATGAACCCCACCCACCAAGGTCATCAACCTTGCTGTTCAAAGTATTACAGGATGGTTACAAAACTTATAATAAAAATTCCCCGACTTTTTCAGGTCTCCCATGTTTTGCGTTTGTAGCTACTATGTAATACAGTAGCATATGGCTGATTCGACATCGTTTAGATCGAATAAATTGTAACATTTGAACCCACCATGATTCCCCATTAAATTCCTATTTAAATCAATTGTAAGAAATAACATTTAATTGTAATTTTAAAAGAAGATATTTGGATGGTTTGAAGCCTTTTAATTTTTTCGAGTTTGTTCTGATTTCAAACCCAGCTTAACAATCTTTAGTTTTCTAGAATAGGGGATGTGTTTGGCTCGACTTTAAATCACTTCTGTGTGACAATGTAATCATTTAACACCCTGATAACCCTTCCTTCACCTCTGACAAGACATCTTGTGAACGTGGGGAATACCAGGCCTCCCCCGTGGTTCGGATTCCACGTTAAACTGTAGGTCCTCCATTTCATCTCATCAATCACCCTACCATTACACATTAGCGTAAGAGCGTATAACCCGAACGGGTAGTAAGACGCGGTGCTAATAATAATAATAATAACACCCTGATGGACTGATTTAAGTCTGCAATTTTTGTATATTTATATATTGTGTGTGTTTTATATAGGGTATTATATAAAATGTGTGTTTATATGTACCAGAGTTTTAGGTTATTAATACACTGTGTACCAGCTATCTAAATACTCATAAACATAGTTAATTTGTATTTTGAATACTAAGAATTTTTCTAGATGTCCCTTAAACTTAGAACTAAAAAGGTTCTACTGTAGTGATTTATTGGTATCCAACTAAATGGTTAAATGATATTTTTCAGCGTTATTTTAGGTTTATAAAAAGTTAATGGCATTTAAAATTGTTCAGATATATAACAGTTTTCATGTGTTGTTTTTTCAAACAATCTGGAAACATCAACCGAACTTACAAAATAACATGTCATTAGTTGTTCGGATTTCACATACAATAGGCTTGCGAGGTAAAAATAGCTGGGTATTTATTTTTACAGGTAAATATCCAGGGTATTTACCCAAAATGGGTATATTAGTGGGTATTTATAGTTTTTATTTAGGTTTAACTGTTTATTCATACCATAATGATAACTAAACTGAATAGTATGAAAGAGATTGAAATGAAAAAGTAAGGATTTAGCTAATCTTAAAAAGTCAGTATTTCAATTCCAGATGGAGCAGAAAAGTTTCTCAATCTAAACACACTCAATATGAATATGATTTTTTTTAAATGCTGGTACTGCAATAGGCCTACAAGTAAAAAACACAATAATTACTTTTTATCTAGAATGGACATTTCTTACCAGTGTACAATTTTCTAATGATGATGGAAACCAATAACAATTACACCTAGATATGAAAAATCACCTTTATCTTAGTTCAAAATAGTTTTATATAAACCAGGCTACCTGCCCCCTACTGATTGAATAACATTATTACATATAAAAAATTTTTTTTTTAAATTAAATTTTATTTTAAAGTTATGTAATATATTAATTGTAACAAAAACTAGTGATACAGAGTTTTTAGATGATATTTTTTTGAAAATACCTACTTTTTGGGAGGGTATTTAAGAAATGGGTAAATACCCATTAATATGTATCCTACCCACCACTTATTTACCTTATCCACATCACTGCTTGTAATATTCTAAATCTTACAGGAGACTTCGAGCATGCTAAGTGCAGGTGGTTTGGAGTTCATTACAATCAAGGAGCTCGATGAGTGATATCCAAGTGTGTACAAAATAGTTGGTATACAGCCTCTCATATCCTACCCGCCTTCTTTTAAACAGCAGAAACACAATGCCTCAATGGTAGTATGACCCATGAATTAACTGAACCCTCGACAGCTCATCAATTAACAACCAACTTCAGCCGACAAAGAAGAGGTTGGAAACATTAATTGGTAGTGTCCATGCATCAGGTTTCTTAGAATTATTGGCTCAGCTCTGTGATGGAAAAATAAATGTTTTATGTGTCATCATTATTTTCTTGCTACCAAATTCGCTGTTTAATCCCGACAAAATTTCCCTTCTGTGAGTCGTGTCATTGGTGTTTAAAATAGGATGAATTGCTCAATATGGGGTAATATATGCAGTCAATACGCAACCCGATATTTTTAGAAGGGGATATCACATGTGTTTGAATATTGTTATTAAATATGTTATGTAAATTTAACTATCTGTGAAAGGAAATAAGAAGGGGTGGAGGAGTGCAGAAAGCCTATAACCTTGCCCCATTTTAAATAATGGGGCAATGGGGCAGTAGCCACTCACCACACACCACTCCCCTTAGTCCAACACTTGAGTTCTATGCAAGGGAAAAAGACAAAACAGAAAATACCAGAAAAAAACCAACCAGCATTGGTGGCTGAGTATTCTAGGGAGATCAGGGTTCGAATCTCGATCTGGTGTAGTGAGGGTGGTTTTTACAAAATTGGTTTTCACTCTTCTTTCCTGCATATGTAAGTATATTTCCTCTAAATTCAACCTTCCTCATCCATGACTCATTATCGTAATTAGTACATATGTGTATAGCCTAAAAAAGATAGTAGGATGCGGTGTTAAACTACATATATAGCCCGAAAGTGTACTAAGATGAGGTGAAACTAAGCACTGTAAATGAAGAGTTTAGTCCAGATTAAATCATGCAACCAAAATCACACAAACACAAAGTGTGATAACTACTGCAAGCAAACAGTAATTACCATCATCTCTCAGTAGGTATGTGAAACATAATGTTTAACACTCCGCCCTTGTTCAACAGCTCGTGTAGAAATAACAAAAAGGGAGTGCCATTGTGTATGAAAGCACAATCATGGCTATATTTACACACACATTAAATGCATTTGTGGATGTGTGTGGGTTCAAACCTTGACATTCTAACAACTTTACCTGTCAGGAAAGTCTTGAATGGCTTACTACGAAAATGAAACAAACTACATAAAATATGTATTTAGAAATAACTTTTGAGAAAATACTTAATCCGTATCATATGAATGGATTTAATCAAGGAGTGATTCACCTGAATAAAATCCGGAGTTGGTTTTTACCGACTTAAAACATTTTTAACAAAATAAAACAGCATTTAAAGTGTGATAAGCTGTTGGTGGATTGATTGGTGATGTACAGGGGATTCAATCCTTATATTATATTTTTTGGATAAGGAATGATTAGAATAATTAATATTAAATTTTTTTTTTTAATTTGATAGTTGAATTATATTCGCTAAGCCGATGGTCAGCAGCATTTTTGAGCTTCGATTGATTGACTTATAAACTTATCATCAAAGGTCTCTGGATCGCTCAATGTGCCTTAACTTTTTATTTCATCAATACATCCTAAATTCAATCTTTCTTCAAATACTTACTTTTTTACTGCTCTAGAAAATAATATTGAGTAGATAAAATATACATTTACAAATTAAACTATTTAATGTTACATTGTGATGAATTACATAACTTGTACTCATCACAAGACATTGTTACGATGATAAAGTCTCGTGGATTATGGTGTGCACGACATGCAGAGTGAATGGGAGATTCTAGAACATCTGCGGACATTTGCAGTTAATTTTATCGTAATTTTATAATTACTCTACAAATTCTTTGTTGAAAAAAAAATAGTGGTTCAAGAAGCAAGAGCTTTAGTAGAAAAAATATTTATAGATTGCATTAATTAAAGTAGTTTGGGAAAAACCTTCTGGAAAGTATTGATAAAGTAATAAAGCACCCTAAGAACCTGGAATCAAGTTGTGCGCAGTTGCGGGATTATATGATAGATGGATGGGCTACTGAATTTTGGTCTGAGACAAAGATAAATACAAATATTTTGAAAACATTTTTAAAAAATATTTTGAATTCAAGTTTTCTATCCCAGACTTACACCTACTAGTCACAAAAATAACAAAAAGGCATTCTGCACGTTACATGGTACCTTCAGTTTTCTTACAGACAACTCTTTATATCGACAACAAAGCCAGACAGTCAACTTCTATTCAACACACTTCAAAGAAGAATTTGTGATGTTTACTGCATTGTACAGGACATAATATCTGCAGCAGGAGTTATACAATCCCAAATTAAAGCTATACTTGTTACAAGTTTTATAAATGTGCATATTTCTCTTTGGGGCTTTATCTCTCACTAAATGGATAGAATGCAGAAGAAAGATAACTTTGTAAGCTCGAGCAAATCAAAAACTGTTTGCTCAATCATGAGCCAAGATTGTGTTTCGTCTTTAGGTCTGCTTTACGGTGAGAATGATATTACTCGTAATATGAAAGATAAGGATGTTATTAAATACTTTGCTGCACCGATAAGTCTATTCAAAGAAACATTCTTAAGAAATGTTATAAGTAGCCTAGGCATTGTGGAAATGTTTGTTTGAAATATAATTTTGAAGTTTTAGTTGCATTATATTTCTGTCTCACAATTATCTTTTACATTTATTTTTCAAATATGATTCTCTGATTTAATGAAAATAAAATCCTTCCTCCATAGGCCCTAGGCACTGTGCCTATGGTGCCAAATGGAAAACCCAGCCCCAGCTCTTGCACCTGTAACCTAGCCTCTCTGCTGTGATCAGCTGATGGAGTGGACAGGTAGTTATATTGGTTCATATTCTTAATTATTGTTGAGTTCTTGTCACCTGTGGAGAAATCCTAACTAAAATAAAGCACAAACTTTTAAAAAAAAGTAATAATTGAATATACTAAATACACTTCCCAAGCTATATTAAAATATAATAAATATATTAGATGCATGCCTAACACCCCATGATTTCTCATCTTTTAATAAAGATATTAATATCAGTGATGGATCCATGGAAGGTGGAAGTTGATGGGGATTTTTTAAATTAAACTTTTTTTTAGCAAAGATAGGGTTTTTCCCCTTAAAAGTCATATTTTATTATAATAATTGTTAATTAAAATATTTTTTATAAGTTAGAAAGAGGTATATTATTATTAAAAATTTAGTATAAATTAAATTATTAAATTTATACTCTAAGGAACCTTATAAAAGTAATTCCCCCCACCCTATATTAATATGTATGTATACCTTAGATTCTGACATATATTCTTAAAGATAAACAGTGTAATTTGTGAATATATAAAAGTGATTTAAATTAGTTGGAGTTTAAGAAAACAATAGTAAAGTCGTTTCCCTGAGAACATTAAAAATAATACCCCAAATAACATCATTTCTATATTTTGACATATTAGTATTTTAGGTTTGCCATGTTCCTTCATAGAGTGTAGTAAACTTCACTTTACATAATATTACAACAACAAAAAATGCTCCTAAATTGATTGCAAAACATAACGATAATATTGTACAAGATAAGCAAAAAAACTTGCCTTTATTCCTAATAAACAACCATCAGAAATAAAGTTTAAAAAATCACTAAAAGATTAATATTTATCTTAATCTTGCAAAGGATTACAAATAATATTTACGAGCTACCACTAGAAATGAGGCAAGCCCACCCACCACTAAAGAAGGTAGCCAACCAACTTGGTGGAACGGCAAGTTACACATGTGACAGGTGTGCGGTCCATAAATACCCCCGAGAAGAGAATAGTAGCCAGGCAGTCTAGTGTGGCCTGTGAGAGTTGATTCACCCAGACACTTTGCACTTCCTTGAGGCTTGTGCTTTGTTCAAACCTTCTCTCTAGCATTCATTAGCACCTTGTTTTGGCAATCAACGAGAGAAGAAAGGGAATACCATAAGCATGGTTCAGTACCAGCGGACTTGAAACATTTGATTGTTTGTAACTAAGCAAGCTTTAGTAACAGGGTGCCATTTGCTACCGAGATTAAATCTAAGATAATCCAAGCCACTGCAACCTATATCATTAACATATTAATCGACAAAAGAAACACACATCCTTATGACAGAGATAAATATCCAACCCGCATCAAGATACACACCTGGGACACTCGTATCAGTTGACTTACTGAGCTAAGGTGTTGGAATTTATTAACATTAATCAAGATGGCATCTTAGTTCAATCTAGAGATGTATCAATAGGGTTCAGTTTTGTATGTCCGGGTTATTCATATATTTAATCCAATATGGTAGAGATTAGAAAAGTAGAATTTAGAGTAAGTGTAGCTGCATTTAAGTGGAGGGAGAGTGGAGGAACCATTTAAGAAAATCACACACAAATCTTTGTGTTTTATTGTGTCCAAGCCCAAAAAAGTGGATTTTACAATTATGTGTGTTCCTTGCCAACAATCATAAACAGTACAATGGCTTTTGTTCAAACTTGGCAACTGTTTTGAAAAAATTTGTATCAAATTTTCTTATATGGTTCTACATTTGTTTATAATTGATATCAAAGGAATGTTTTACCTGACAAATAACATTATACACTTGTATTTTGGGTAAAAAAATTTAAAAAGGCTAGTTTACTGATGAGTGGTTTTAAATTTCAAAATAATTCAAAAATTGCTTTAAAGATTTTGTTTAAAATGTATATCTGGGGAATGACCAAAAAAACTATGTACATTTTGTTTTTGGCAAGGGGGACGGGGGTGAGAGACGAGAGATTGTTTAAGGGTAGTTTACTGATAACTGATTATTTTTTTATAAATATTTAAAGAAATGGCTCTAGCGATTTGGTTCAAAATTGGTGTCTTAAGTTTTTTACATTATAAATAATTATATATATATTTACTTTTCTTAAACAAATTCATTTAGAAGTAGTTAGCTGATAAATGATTTTGTTTTATTTACATTTGTTGAAAATAGCTCAAACGATTTATTGAGAACCAATGAGTTGATTATCGGCCTTTTAAGAACCCAAACCAGGAGAGCTGAAGTACCAAAGAACTGAACTAACCCAACACCAGTAATAAAGGTATTGTATAGTTGTCTACAGTGTGTCTGAATTAACCAAGGTTTTCTATATAATGGACCTGAAAGAGATAGTGTGTAATGAGGTGGACTGGATAGAACTAGCTCAAGATAGGGACTGGGTGTGATGAGGGGGACTTGGATAAAGCTAGCTCAAGATAGGGACTGGGTGTGATGAGGGGGACTGGATAAAGCTAGCTCAAGATAGGGACTGGGTGTGATGAGGTAGACTGGATAGTACTAGCTCAAGATAGGGACTGGGTGTCATGAGGTGGGCTGGATAAAGCTCGCTCAAGATAGGGACTGGGTGTGATGGGGGGGACTGGATAAAACTAGCTCAAGATAGGGACTGGGTGTGATGAGGTAGACCTGATAGAACTAGCTCAAGGTAGAGACTGGGTGTGATGAGGAGGACTGGATAGCACTAGCTCAAGGTAGAGACTGGATGTGATNGATAGTGTGTAATGAGGTGGACTGGATAGAACTAGCTCAAGATAGGGACTGGGTGTGATGAGGGGGACTGGATAAAGCTAGCTCAAGATAGGGACTGGGTGTGATGAGGGGGACTGGATAAAGCTAGCTCAAGATAGAGACTGGGTGTGATGAGGACTGGATAAAGCTAGCTCAAGATAGAGACTGGGTGTGATGAGGAGGACTGGATAAAGCTAGCTCAAGATAGAGACTGGGTGTGATGAGGAGGACAGGATAAAGCTAGCTCAAGATAGAGACTGGGTGTGATGAGAGGGACTGGATAGAACTAGCTCAAGATAGGGACTGGGTGTGATGAGGTAGACTGGATAGCACTAGCTCAAGATAGGGACTGGGTGTGATGAGGTGGACTGGATAAAACTAGCTCAAGATAGGGACTGGGTGTGATGAGGAGGACTGGGTGTGATGAGGAGGACTGGATAAAGCTAGCTCAAGATAGAGACTGGGTGTGATGAGGTAGACCTGATAGAACTAGCTCAAGGTAGAGACTGGGTGTGATGAGGAGGACTGGATAGCACTAGCTCAAGATAGGGACTGGGTGTGATGAGGTGGACTGGATAGCACTAGCTCAAGATAGGGACTGGGTGTGATGAGGTGGACTGGATAGCACTAGCTCAAGATAGGGACTGGGTGTGATGAGGTGGACTGGATAGCACTAGCTCAAGATAGGGACTGGGTGTGATGAGGTGGACTGGATAGCACTAGCTCAAGATAGGGACTGGGTGTGATGAGGTGGACTGGATAGCACTAGCTCAAGATAGGGACTGGGTGTGATGAGGTGGACTGGATAGCACTAGCTCAAGATAGGGACTGGGTGTGATGAGGTGGACTGGATAGCACTAGCTCAAGATAGGGACTGGGTGTGATGAGGTGGACTGGATAGCACTAGCTCAAGATAGGGACTGGGTGTGATGAGGTGGACTGGATAGCACTAGCTCAAGATAGGGACTGGGTGTGATGAGGTGGACTGGATAGCACTAGCTCAAGATAGGGACTGGGTGTGATGAGGTGGACTGGATAGCACTAGCTCAAGATAGGGACTGGGTGTGATGAGGTGGACTGGATAGCACTAGCTCAAGATAGGGACTGGGTGTGATGAGGTGGACTGGATAGCACTAGCTCAAGATAGGGACTGGGTGTGATGAGGTGGACTGGATAGCACTAGCTCAAGATAGGGACTGGGTGTGATGAGGTGGACTGGATAGAACTAGCTCAAGATAGGGACTGGGTGTGATGAGGAGGACTGGATAAAGCTAGCTCAAGATAGGGACTGGGTGTGATGAGGTAGACCTGATAGAACTAGCTCAAGATAGGGATAGGGTGTGTACTTTAGCAAGTGCGGCAATATTATGCTTTCAAGTTCCTAATGCTATAGAGTAAGTAAGATATGGGTAAATATTGCCCAGTGATTACCATACAAATATACATTATATCAAATATTCACATTTGTTGGTATAAATATCTTAACATATCAAGGTTGAGCAAGTTGGACCACACATTTTAAAATTTTAACTTTGGTGATATTTCCAAAATTATATAATTATGAGTGAGGTTCTACCAATTTGGATATTCCACACTACATTCATCTATTACTTTATTTATAATTTACACTAGTAATTGAGTATTTTACTATAAACACAAGATTATAACATAGTAGTGTACAATTTATTACATTCTAAAACCAAGCAAAAAAAAAAAAAATCATACCAAATATACCCCTAAAACTTTAGATCCAATATGGTGTTTTGTCAATAGTAATATTATAACGTTTTGGTCAGTGATAGATTTAAAAACTGTACTCAAATAACTTACAATTAATTACAAGGCCTTATATAAAATTTTATAAATGTGTACATGATTTAGTATGGTTAATTTTAAATGTTATTTTTATGTTAGCATGAATTTATCAAAAGGAGTTACTAATGTTCAACTTGTATCCCATATGGTAAGAAAACAACATAAGGAAGTGTGTTATAAGAGAAAACCAAATCCTGTAATTTTTCAAACAAATTGATTGGTGCACCATAAACATGAAAGGTCGAGTAATGTTGTATTTTTAGAAAGTTGAGTCACTGCTCCTTTTCCCCCCCCCCCAGGCTGGTGGGAGGTTGTTTTGCTAGAAACTTGTCACTGTGCCATTAACACCTCGTTACTCATTGAGTTGAGCATGTCGACCAATTCACAGGTGATGCTCAATCTCTGCCAAAAGCACCCAGACACACAGGTGAAGGTCTCCTGATCGGTTCTTGTTGGCATCATTTTGTAATGAGTTGTGATTAAGAGGTTTAAGTATAACATTTACAATGTATACCAAAGTTTGGATTTTTATGAGTATCAATATTTAGTAAAAGTGTTGGCAAAAAAACCTAGGATTAGATATAATAATATTTAGCACCACATCTTACTACCCGTTTGGGTTATACGCTTTAAGTACTAATTACTCTAATGGATTGGGAATTGGGAAGGTTGAATTAGAGGAAGTGAACCCGTATTTGCGTGGAGGGAGAGTGGAAAACCATTTAGGAAAAACCTCCTCCAGTTCACCCGACCGAGATTCGAACCTCGATCTCCCCGTCCTCAGCAGTTGAGCTCAACACGACAAGCGCGTTAGCCAACTACGCCACCGAGGCGGGTCTAGGATTAGAGAAAGTATTGAAATGGTTAGGTTTAATTAATCAGAAATGTCTTGGAAATAAGAAATGAAAATGTAAAGCTATTATTAAATGTATTGGAGAGAAGTGTTTTAATTTGAGTAATATAATGTTATTAGTCAAATGTATTATTTTATCATATGTCAGCAAAACATACGAGTAAACCTGAAGGAGATAGGGTGTGATAAGGTGGAGTGGATAGAACTAGCTCAAGATAGGGTTATTTGACTTACTACCCATTCAGGTTATGCTTATGTACTGATCACGCCAGTGGTTTGAGGGATTTGGAAGGTTATGTTTCAAGGAAGTGTACCCAAATTTTCATTGAGGGTGAGAGAAAAAATAGCCTCAGTAGGCCTACACCTGACAGAGATTCAATCCTTAAGCTCCCTGTCATAGGCAGTCTAGTCTACTGTGAATGTAACATGTTGAACCATGCAGCCACAGAAGCGGGTTTCTCTTTTAATAATTTTACACGTTTGAAACTTGTTCGGATTATCTTATGAAGACAAACATAATCAAACCTGATTTTTGGATTGTAGTTGGATTGTAGAAGTATTTTACAAGTGCATTGTGATTTAAATATTTTCTGCCTTTTGCCCATTTAGTTTAGTGTAATGCACAGAATTTCTGTCAATTTTATCTTAAAATATACATTTACCAAAATCTTGTAAAATTGAGAAACAATGCTATCCACCAAAGTGTATAAGAATCAAATTCATTTTAAAATTCCTGAATTAAAAAGTGTGTGTGTGTGTATGGAGAGAGAGAGAGAGAAAGAGAGCTCAGAAATGATTGGTTTTATAAAAATATTTTTCAAATAACAGATTTTTATCTTAATAGTATTTACAATGGTACGTTATTTTGTAACTCAAATAGTTGCGGAGATATAACAAAAATTTGAGAATTTCCCCATGTCCCCATGACCCCTCAAACCCATTTTCATGAGAAAACGAGAATCGCCATCTTGTTTATAATGATAAACAGTATCTAGAAATAAAATTTAATTAAAATCTTTAGAGCACGTTTCAATAAAATCAATCTTTTTTCTTTTTTGTATTCTGTAAATTTTAGGGCTAGATATATAATTCTAAAACCCCTTCGGGGAGATTTGATGGAAACTTCAGCTACCAAGTTTTAGCCCAATCGGTTAAATAGTTTCAGCTCTAGCCCAAAGTACAGACAGAGTCCAAAACAATTTTGTTGGTTTCAGGAGTCATGAAACTTCGAAATTTATCAAAATCGAGGAGTTTTTTTTGACAATCACAATACTTTCTCTCTGAGGTGTCAAGAAAAAAGAAAAATTAACATATTAAAATTACATTATTCACTACATTAAAAAAAGAAACTAGTTTGTAGTCTAAATAAATAATTAAGAATACTTTCAGTCCTCAATGTGGCTTGTGTCAAACCAATTGTTTTGGTTGAGGAGGAAACCAATAATACAGTTATCAATTCTGTCTCTTTAGCCAACTAAAACAACCTGACACCCCAGTAAACTAAAATAATTTTGAGAAAGAAGATTTTGTTTCCAATGGAGTAAAGCAGGGAGTGTACTTTTTTTTTTAATAATGGAAACAAACGGGTTTGTACATTTTATTGTGTCAATAGATAGGTGTGATCATACTGATGCCATTTATTGGGCCTCTTTTAAAAAATATGTTGTTTTACATCTCATTAGTTTATCTTTGTGTCAAACGTCTTGTTATTTTATGAGTACCTATTGCAAAAGATCTTCTGACTAGGCCAACCAATAAATCTGTTTTCTGTTTATACAACAGATTTAATTGATATACAGATAATTGTTTATTTAGCAGATGTATCACACATGTCAGTAAAAACTATGATGTGTGTGTTTTGGTTTGTTTACAAACCAAGGCACTGTTGACTAAGGATGTACAAAGTAGACAATTTGTGGAATAATAATATTTTTACCTAAGCTACTACTAAAAATAATCTTGAACTTAAAATTCATGAAGTAATAAGACAAAACCAACAGAGATTTTAAATTTTCTTAGTGAATCTGTTAAAATTATATTTATTTTCTTAAGGACAACATAAGGGAAGCTCTTGGCCCCAAATATATTTATTAATGGGAATGTTTGTGATTTTTTTATTGGAAGTACAAAAAAAAAAAAAATTTATAGACAATTAAATCAATCAGTTTTGACAACATTTTATAAAAACATTCTAAAATATTAAATAAATGAAGGAGCTTAATATAATAATAAATAAGATTTGGATGGATATTGTTTTATTTAATAGCTATAAGGTTATCAAAATAAAAATTTAATACCTTGATATAATTATGGTTTAATTAGATCATGAAAGAATATGCTTGGCAATGTACAGAAAAAAATAACATGAACTAATTAAAATTGATACAGTAGAAACAAGAGTGGGATTAGTCTAATGTGATAGATTTAATGGTTGTAAGATGATCCAAACATAGGATTATTAATGATGATTTAATAAATGAAATAATGATTGAATATTGCTGGAAATATAAAATTACCAAAAAACGCATTAAAATGGATAAAGAAACATTTGTGAGATTAAAACAGAAATATAACTTATTGATTAAAAATATATGAGTTAAATGATTGAAATGATTATAACATGTAAAAAAGCAATATAATCTGTTATGAGAATTGATGGCAAATTCAAGTACAATCAATCATCATGCAGTGATTGAAACATTTTTTGTTTCTTACTCTTCACATAAGTTTTTTTTTTTTGCTCAACAGTTAAACTTCAATAACCCATATCTTATATGTTTTAACCTAAATTTCAGTTTAATTAATTTGTCCACTTGCTAATCTTAAAAATTAAATTTGTCAGTCCACATAAATCTCATTAAATCTCACTTATATTTCTAGTATTATTTTATAATGTCTTCCTTACTTAATTTTTTTTATATTTTTATAGTACTTTCCTGAAGATGATATTTGAAAAGTTGAAACATGTCGAGAAATTAACATTCTAAAAGAACTACCGTAGGATGGGGTGACTTTGATCACTATAGAGTTTCAAAAACCAAAGTTTTATTTTGTTTAGATACAATACTATTTAACATTTACTGTTCATATTTAACTACATTTCATACAATAAAGTGGTAGTACATTTTTAATTTATATCATCAATGTCTAGTGCAAAGTGCATTTATTGAATAAATTTAAGTAAGTTAATGTAACTAACAGGTTTTAAAAACCATATTGTTACCATACTATGAATGTAATATTTACCAAGCAGATTTTTCCACGACCGGTTCAGGTAAAATCGCCATAAGATCACTGATTTCAACAATGAAGACATCTTTTTCCACACATTTAAAAACTATTTTTGTATCGTCAATGGATTTCAATCCCATTACTTTAAATTCTGTGTCACCAATTTATCTTGAATTAAGGCCGCAGAATGAAAATTTACAGACCTGCATTTCCCAGATAAAGCTTTAACAAGTACACAGTTTCCGATATTGATGTGTTAAAGAGGAGGCTGCAGAAATTAAAATTGTACCTCCTCAACTGCGTTCATTAAATTATCTTCTGGTTCAGAGTTGTTGGATGATATTGTAGAATGTACATCTGTATCTCTGTCACTTTCTTCATTTCTGTGAGCAGCTATAATCTTTCCAGGAACAACCACCATCTTCCTCCTTTTCTTTTGGTTTCCTTTCCGATCACCATATCTTGTACTCTTTAAATATTCTACCAAACTATCAGTGACTATTGCAGTGTCACAAGCGTTGCCAGTAACTTTGGAAATTACTTTATCTGGATCAAAGGGGACCAAACCAGTAGCCCTAAATCCACTAAGCAAGTCCTTCTGTATAGCATTATCTTGTCCAGTGTAGAAACCAGAAGAGAGGGGAAATGATGTGGTAATAAATATTTCCCAGCTATCACACTTAGTCCCTAAACTACCTTTAAATACAAGGATAGAAAAAACAATATAGGCCTAAGAGATTTATAGTTTCAATTTAATTTAACCTAATTATGATTTCTTAATTCGGGGTGTCAAAGTCCCCCCATGCTAATAACATAACATTCTATTGAAACTATTTGAACAATTAAATTATATTTTGAGCCAAGGCAGTCACAGATAGCCACTATTCCANGTCACACAAACAAATATCAGAAAATGCACCCCCCCCCCCCCCCTTTGCAAATGTAATATTAAAAATCCATGCAAGTTATTGAATAAATTATCAAAATAACAGATAAAGAGAGAGGTATCAAAGTCACCCCACAAAATAAAAATCATCACACTCTACGGTACCATCTACCAGAGATTAACCGAGCAAGGAACTCTTCTAACAAGAGAATACTTCGGATTTAGAGCTAATCTCTTCAAATTTCTACAATCAACTTGAAACAATTCATTATAAAATATGCTTCCTATAATCACTTCTGGGTTTAACATATTTTAATTACTTATTTTATCAAAATTTTTAGTAACATTCTCCTAATTGGCATATTGTTTTGTCATTTTTCCAAAGGTTGCAGACATAGAGAACTGAGTTATTATTCCAGCTCCCTTTCAAAGGCTATCAAGCCACTCCATGGAACTAGACCTACTATTTTATTTAAACAATAGAAATGTTGCTATGATCTAGTATATACATATTTTAACATCAAAAAGACGCAGATTCTGTATCAGCCTGCACTCAATTCAAACGTTGTATCCCCTGCCATCGTGATCAAGGGAGAGGTCTTGCAGAACATCGAACACTTTCCTTAACTTGGCAGTCACCTCTCGACAAATGCTAATATTGATAATGAAATCCAACACCGCCTAAAATGTGTCAGTGCAGCTTTCAGGTGGCTGCGAGAAAGAGTTTTTGACAATCATAATATCAGAGCTTCGACCAAACTGTACGTGTATCATAATACCAACTTTTACTTACAGACTTGTGGACCAATGACAGAAGGCATCTAAAACACCTGGAGATATACCATCGGCAGCGCTGTCTTAGGAGAATCCTTAGAGTGATCTGGCAAAACCGGCTTACTAACAACCGTGTCTTAGAAGAGGCCAATGGACGGCATTGAAGCATTGATCATCAATCACCAACTCTGATGGACTGGCCACATTGTTTGCATGTCCGAAACTAGACTCTCAAAGCAGATTATGTACTCAAAACTGAAGGATAGCCAATGAAAACTGAGGGGACAGTACAAACAGTACAAGGACGTTCTTAATTCCAACCTAAAGAAGTGCCTAATTGACATTGACAACTGGGAAGCCAAGGCAGCCTATTGCTCGGCATGGCTTCAGCGTGTCCACGAAGACCAACAATGACGAAGATACCAATGCGACAAGCGTAATGCTAGGAAAGAACGAATGTCTCTGAAGGATAATCAACCCTCACCCACCAAAGGTTAACGCAGAGAATGTGTGCCGACACTGTGGGAGAGTCTGTAACTTCAGGATTGGCTTTTACAGTCACCTAGGAGTCCACAATCCTAAGTGATAATATCCATGGAAGACAATCATACTCGTTAGCGAGTGATAGCCCATCGTTATACAATTTTACTTATATGGGTTTTTATTAAAATACATTATTAGGCCTTTACCCCATCACTTTCTGTTTGTGTTTTATTTTCCCACGATCGATTGTATTGTTCCAATAGTGTTAGGTGGTTCTTTTTTGTCTTTTTAATCGAAGTTTAAGTTTCAGGTTCTTTTTGGGTGCAATAGCCTATCTAAATTAGGCAAGCAAATATTAGCCTTGCTCTACTCACTATGTCCATTTAAGTGACTAAGACTAAAAACTTATTTAGCGAGGTAGTAGCTCAAGCTGCTTTAGATTTTTGGAATATGTATATTTATATATTAGTTAGACTATTTGGGAATGATATCTAAGTACCTTATCATATAATATACACTGTATTTTACATTAGATAGTGAATCATTAAGATTGCAATTATTAGAACATTATAGGCCTACTCACAAGGAAATAGCAAATCATTAGGTCATTAATGAAGTATAAACATAAAGCATACTAATAAACGTGTGGTTTGATCCATGATCCCTTACCATATGACATAATCTTATACTATGAAAGTAAAATTGTTTATTTCATGAATATCAATCAAGATTCTAATTTACTAGTGAATGGAACGGTAGCAACATTATTTATAGTCAGCCTAGTACTGTAGTTAATGTAATGAAGGTTAGGCTTAAAGTTTGTTTAGATAAGTGTACCTAATCATATTAACTAACCAATCCTTGAAATATATAGGTCTAAATATTTTTATTTTATTTAATATCTTACTTTCATTGGGTGAATTTCGGTTGGAATGTCTGTTCGGATCTTTACCATGTTTTCAGTTTTGTTCTAATGGAGTCTTGTGTGAGTTGATTGAATTTTAAATCATTAGTGGATGTGCACTGAGAATTTTCATTTAAAAGATAAGAAAAATATAGTAACCCTAACTAACCATTTACAAGAAATCTATCTGATACAAAAGAGAGAGTGATTAAAGTGTGGTCACGGCAGACCTCGGTTGAGTTTCGAACACATTTCTAGCCTTCTTAACAAATAAAGCCAAGTAGTATCTCGTCATTTAAAGGCTATTTAAGTGAGTTTAGTTCTGAATTATTCTTAACAAATAGTTTTAAATATGTAGAATTTAGTATTATTGGATTTCCCGCATTTTTGCGAGTGTAACGGTAGTCCTAGGCCTAGTTTAAATTTAGTGATTTTCGGGTTAAAAAAAAAGACCTAAAAGCTAGAGTTTTTAGGTTTTGTCCCAGACTCGTTTGGACAAATTTAAATTGTGTGCGATTGTGAGGTCAGGGGTCAAACCTAAGCCAGGTCCAGGCCAACCGAGTTTCTTTCCTACGTGGTTTCCAACTTTCTCTCGATTCAATGAAGGTAAATGTTCTGTTAATTCTATCTTCCTCATCCCTAATCCATTGTTCTTATTTTATATATTTTACAACCCATTTGGACTACCTACACTAATAGGCTAAAGATGAATGATAAACATATTTTTCTTGGAAATGTGCATGCATTACTGCATTTGCATGTGTGGGAGAGTAAGAAATGATCTTTATTATACCTAGACTAGTAGTCTAAGTTATTTTTGACAGAAAAATAGGTAAAAATTCAGTATCATAGAGCAAGACTTTGAATAATCACAGGAAGGTACACAAGAATAATAATAATACTTAGCACCGCGTTTTACTAGCCAATCGGGTTATACGCATAAGCGCTAATTACACTAATGGATTTAGGACTTGGGAAAGTTGAATATAAATGAAGTGAACCAGCATTTGAATGGAGGGAGATTGGAAAACCATTTAGGAAAAATTACCCCCAGTTCACCCGAGTGAGATTCGAACCTCGATCTCCCCGTCCTCGGCAGTCTAGCTCAACAAGAAACTAGCACGCTAGCAAACTACGCCACCGAGGCGGGTATGGTACACAATAATTTGACTGTTAGCTACTGATACTGTACCACAATAAAAAAATTATAATATGTGTAAAAGGAGAGAGGACAACTTTTCTTATGTTTGTAGGGAAACAAACTCACCAATCACATAGTTGAGCCCTAATTCATTATAAGATAGGTCAGCTATTAGTATTTATATTCATCAAAACTAGAGGTCAGGGAATTTTAGCCAGGATAAGCTAAGAATAGCCCTTTAATTTGTATGGGTTTATGATCAATGGTAAAAATGTGACAGCTTAACCTAAATAGCTATAGTTCCAAAAGGAAATAAAAATATGAGCTAGTTTTAACTCACCATATTCCCAGGGATTCGCAGGTTCCAGATAACCCGTCACTAAATTTTCTTCTTTCGGAAACGAAACCCTCCGAAATTTAGCATTCTCAACATTTTCGGGGTGATTCCGCAAGCAAGAAGACAACCCTTTCAAGGTCGAAGCTGCATCACTACATTGAAAGACGGATTTTGATTCTTCACTCATTGTTCTACTTTATAATTAAAGGAATTAATCGAGTTTTCGTGCATGGAAATAATCAAGATACAAAAAAGAATTTTCTCAGTTCCTCCGAACACTAATTACTTCCACATTATCTAACGCCATGTTCACTTAAACATCTGTTTCTAGTTCTGAATGAAAGAGGACAGGAAACTTTTGCACAGCCGCTGCTCCATCTATGCGCTGCGCTGCGCCCCGTTTTCTTTGTTTTTGTTTTTTGTTATTGCGAAAACAGAAGTGACGTAATGGCATGAACGTGAACTGCGAAAGAACATTGGCCTTTCGACTTTTACGTGAGATTTCAAACCAAGACTACAAATATTAATCTCATAATAAATATATAAAACTTTTAAATTATATCCAAAAATAAATAAAATGTATATTAGTAAAATTGTTTAAATTTAAATTTAATCTTGAATTAATTTATGCTAATAGAATACCAAATTTACCATCTGAATTACTTTTTTATGTTAAAGGTTGGCACCAGTGCTATAACACATGCCACATGGTAACTTGTTATTATATTTTCCTGTATAAAGCTTTCACAGTAAATTTATTTTATTTTATTTGTATATTAGAGTAAATAATAAAATGGATCTCTTTGTAATGAACAGATATTTAGGTGATGGTCTTGAAGAAAATCAAAACAATAACGAACAGAAACATCAACTCTCTAAACTTCTTTCGAAAATAGATGAAAGGAAACGACTGAAAACTGCAAAGGAAGATGAATCTGAAACTATTATTACCAAATATAAGACTCAAGGCAAAGAAGTTGGCAGTGGTAACAAGTCAGAAAACAAACAAATAGATACCAAGCTAGATCAACAAACTCCTTCAATTAAATTGAAAGGAGAAAAGCACAAAGCTGGGACAGTAGTAGATGGATTTACCATTCTTGGAACACACCAATTTGGTAAAAAAAAGAAAGTAAAACGTGTCCTTCCTAACTGGCTGGCAAATCCAACGATCATATCCACAAATTTGCAGAAATTAACCACATCTGTTGAGGATGTGCCAGGCATCGATGAAGATCTCGTACAAAAATTGAAAGAAAACAACATTAACCAATTTTTTCCAGTGCAAAGTCACCTTATCCCTTACCTCTTGTCTGCTCACAACAAACCTCGTTACTATTGGCCAAGTGACGTTTGTGTGTCTTCTCCTACAGGCAGTGGTAAAACTCTAGCCTTTGTTGTCCCTATTGTACAAGCTTTGAAAAAACGAGTTGCTATTCATATTAGAGCTTTGGTAGTTCTCCCAGTTCAAGATCTTGCTATGCAAGTTTATGAAGTGTTTAAAAGTTACTGTAAAGTAACCGATCTTAAAGTATTACTAGTGACTGGTCAAAATTCTTTCAAACTAGAACAACGTCAGCTTGTGAGAACGTGTGTTGCATCTGATCCACAGACTCTTGTTGATATTGTTGTTACCACACCTGGACGATTAGTCGATCACCTTCAATATACACCTGGGTTTTCATTAAAAAATCTACGTTTTCTTGTGATAGATGAAGCTGACAGGATTATTGAAAATATTCAAGATGACTGGTTGTATTATGTAGAAAAACACATCAACGAGGGTTTACATCCACCCCCTTTGAGTGTTTCAACACTGCAGTGGTACCGTCCTCCACCACAAAAGTTACTATTTTCAGCTACTTTGTCTCAAGACCCTGAGAAGTTACATCAGTTAGCTCTCTTCCAACCAAAACTGTTCACTTCAGTTATAAACGAGAGCTCTGAGATTGGAGAGAATATAAAAATGAGTGAGGAAATACGTGGTGACTTTATTGGTAAATATACTACACCGCTTGAACTGAGTGAACAGTTCTGTGTTGTGGAAGCCGCCAATAAACCCACTTTACTCTACCACCTGATAAAATCTAATGGTTGGAAGCATGTGCTTTGTTTTACCAACACCCGCATAATAAGCCATCGTCTTTCCTTACTTCTGAAACATCTGGGAGAAGATGAGATTAATGTCGCCGAGATATCAACGGCACTCAAACGAGCGGAAAGAAACCAAATTCTCTCCCATTTTGCTGCGGGTAAGATAGATGTTCTCGTGAGTACAGATGCATTTGCACGTGGCATGGACATTTTAGATGTCAAGTTTGTCATTTCTTTTGACCCTCCAAAATATGTAAAGAACTATATTCATCGTGTTGGCAGAACAGGCAGAGCAGGGAAAGTAGGAAACGCCATCACTTTTCTGCTGGAAAGCCAGCGAGGACATTTCACGGAGATGCTTCAAGAGGCTGGCAAGGTTGTGAAGGAGCTGACTGTGCCATCAACGGACTTGGAGTATTTAACATCGCACAACAAAAAGGCATTAGTCAAGCTCAATCAAGTTCTTGAAAAAGAAAAAAACAAGAATCTAAAATCCATGAAGTTTCAAAAAAAGCGCAAATTTTCAGAAGGTAAAATTGTTAAAAAAACAAATGTGTCCAAAGCTAAATAGGTCAAATAACAATTTAACAAAAATGTGTTGACTCTGTTTTTTATTCACCTTTAGTAATTATATGGGTTACGTTACAGGCCTATTATTTATCACTAATTTAGTGAAAATATTAAAAAAATAAATTAAAGTTTCTTTTTGTTTTGTTAATTATCTTAATTCACAGATTATTACGCGAATGATTCACACAATATTGTGCATTTAAGGAACTTTTTTTTCAATCAAAAAATTCCAAACAGTCAATACCCCAAACATTGTTCTAAATTCATCAATTTGTGCTGTGTGTCCTGCCCATCGTAATCTGCAAGGTTTGACAATCCTAAAAAAAACCTTGTGATTAGAAGGCCTACTATAGGTTATGTTATTCATCATTATGTATCCTCTTCCATTCCCCAGTAGCATCATCTTTTTTTTTGGAACAAAGATCATCCTTTAACCACCTTGTTTTTGAACATCCTAAATTTAATTTTGTCATATAACTAAGGTAAAACACAACCATAAAATAATTGTTTTGTATTAGGCCTATATTCTAAGTTTTATATTTCTTGACAGCAGGCGAGATGTAAACAACTTACTGACCAAGTGATATGCATTTCCTAACTATTATTTTAACTCATTGACCATGTCAAATGATATGTTGTTTGCAGGCATCTTTAAATTATTGTCATCATTCTGTGTTCTCTCTGTGATCATATGCAGTCTTTTCAGCGTTCACTTCTAAATCTATTTTTTTACTAGCCTTAAACACTTCTTTGCTGAAATAAAAACAAGACGAGAACTTATTTCTGGGTTTATAAAGCTCTGTCAAATTCCACCCATTCATGTATTTAACCTGTCATAGTGAGCGCATGGCTTACAATAAACAGGTTAGTTAATTAAGTATATTAGGTTGTGAGATGTTACAACACAATTATCCACACTGCATTAATACAATTAGCGGTAGGACCTACAAATGTGTATAATCTGACGCAATACTAAAAAAAACTTAGTGCTTACAATTCTATGGGCCAGTTTCATAGTCAGGTTGAGTACACCTCACGTGTGACGCTACACAAAATAGGCACAGGAAGACACCTCCTAAAATCGAATATAGGTAGGTGTCATAATGAATTTAGTGTAGCACCACACATGAGGCGTACTCAATCTGACGATGAAAGTGTACCCATGAGTCTTGTTCATTTTACATGCCAGCAATCAAATTTGAGTCCAAGAATTTTACATTAAGAAGAGTGAAAATTTGTCTTGACTCTTGATTGAGTAGGCATAGTTTCTTATTTTTTTATGAAAGGTTAGAAACTGTTCATTATGACAGTCGACAAATTCATCATAGCTAGATAACAGCCAGTTCTCACGTGTCACTTTTAACGACTCATTGAAAATTAATACAAAATTAACGTCAGAACACCCATTTCATTAGAATGAATCATTATTTAAAGATTTAATTAAAAGTGAAAAGGAGTTATACTTTTCTTAATTTTTTATGATCATTATTGGAGAATTAAAACAAAATGAACAGTACTTGAACATGTACAAGAAATAATTCATTCATTTTTATTTTAATGTAAAGGTTTATTTGAATTCAACATTACACTGTGACCACTTGCAACCTTGTATTGGATTTAATCTTCAATTGTTTTCCAGTTTCAACTCATGTTGACGTCTGGGCAGAACAGACAGCCTTTAATGAAAATTGTCTGTTGACAAGCTTCTTTTTATCTAATTTATTTTCTAACTCGTGCAATAACTGCACACATATCTCACAAACCACAGCTCACAATTATTTCAAATGACACCATTTCTATAAATGACACGATGGAAATGACACGTGAGTACTCACCTTTAAGCTATAGACCTATTAATAGAGCCCCGTACAAATGCTCTTATTTTTAGCTAAATTTCATTTTTTAAATCTCTCTTTTCGGTGTTATCTCGTGTTTATTCACAATTACATGTTATCTGAGGTGTTTAAGTATTATTTACATATTGAGACAATGTATACAAAATTTAAATTGATTGTTGAACTTTTATATTTGCTTTAAAATTTTTTGTAAAGTTTGTCTGTAAATTTCACAATTTTATAGCCTAAAGTTAGCTTACACTACAACAAAATACTAATCAAATTACAGTATGGAAAAATGTATGATTAATTTCTTCTTGATTTCATGTTTGTATAAAGATTTTTTGTAAAAGCTGTGTTATTTCGTTTTATAGGACGATTTCGTTTAACAAGACGATTTCGTTTTATATCGCTTTTCAAAAATATTGTAAATCAGATCTAAAAACCATTAAAGGAAAAAGTACTTGATTTCATCTTTGTATGGCACTTTTAGCTTTATCGCATTAATTTGGAAATGAAAGAAAGAATTGACTCCTGAACAAAACAAATAATTAATATAATATTAAGAACAAAGATCCATTTTAAATTAGAAATTGTTTGGTAATTAACTTAAAGACTACAAATAGAAAATATCATGAACTGGAATAAACACTCTGCTAGTGTAACTAGTCGTCTCAGCCATCAGCTTATTTGATGAAGGCCTCATCTTCTTACGCTGTCTCGTCCACGGCAGTCAGTATCGGTAGTGCATCATCTCGGGGTTAATTAATTAATGGTGGGGGTAGAGGTACACAGCTCAAAAAAATAAGACTATTATTTAGCGTCGCATTTCAATTTGAAGTTTATTTTAAAGAAACAAATTACATGATATCATCACAGATGCTTAATTTAGAAAAATATATTATTTAGCCACCTAGTCTCCCTCTACTTTCCCCCATCTCGATACTGTCTCTACACGTTAGGATAAGTTCACAAATAGTACGTGATCCTAACTCTTTACGGGCTTAACGGCTAGTGGTACTTCGAGTACTCCTCGGCTAATAAACCGCTAATGATCCGCGTCTGACGCTTTCCTCACAGATAAGGTAAAACACAGACGCTAAACCAAATGCACTGATTGGCCAGTAGTCCGCGCCAAAACCTCCCTCTCCCGTGAAAAACTGCACGTGCAAGAGCAGGTGCGTCTCCCAGCTTCCGGGTAAAGCTATTTATACATTGCACGAGGCATAAAATGAATAGTAAAAGTAATAAATTTGGATGACTCGAATATTCTAACAAAGACTTTAAATAATGAAAAACTATTAAATTATAAGTTTAAAGGCCTGAAAATGAAGTTAATTAATTGAAATTTGAAACATATATTGCTTACAACTTTGGTTATGATTTACATAACTTATAATTACCATAAAACCCCACACTTTCTTATAATTAACCATTTGATAGTAATAAATATAATTAAATTAGGCCTAGATGAATGGAAAAGAACAAGGTATTTATCAGTTAAGTACTCTTTGTAGCTTGAGTGTATTAAGATGTAAACTAAAGGAAAAACTAATATAATTTTATAAATGAAAGTTGAGAACTAAGGGCCTAAAACCCTGACCACTTTACACTAGCATGCATTTGAAAATTAAGATCATCATGTTTAAGGTGACCATCTGTCCCATATTTTATGGGATAGTTTCGCATTTGAGTTTTTTGTCCAATTTTTTTTTTACAGGTCTGAAAAAAAGGAATATGTGTTTGGTATTTTACTATAAATCTCGTAAATGTCCACTATTTTAGAAATTACATTGTGTGAATCATTGAAATTGCCATATTTTATTTCTCTTTTTGTGTTTATTAAAACAACAATGATACAATGATACAATATTTTTTGTTATAATTATACATGGACAGCCCAGAGTTTGGAATTTGCCGTTGGGTGTTGGGAATCCCTGAATTATTATCTCATTACTGCTTACTGGTTTTCACGTAATGGTCAGTCAGTCTGCCTCAAGATCTCAATGAACTAACAAGTGAGTGCCGAGTTTTGACGAATTGTATTAATGTATTGTTGTCAGTAGTTTACCAGCAGTTTAATTTTGCATTTGCCTGATAAAAATGCCGAAAAGGAAATGTGTGTTTAGTCAAAACCTAGAAAAAGAGTTTAAATTTATTAAGAAGAATTCAGAATATGATGTTTACTGTGTGAACTGTGGTTCTCTGTTTTTCAGTTGTGTTGCTGAGCTTATAGTTATTACTAATTTTATTATTTTAACTCATTTTCTATTATTTAATTAGTATTACATTTATAATAAGATACCAAAGATAATAATAGTAATAAATTATTATTATTAAATGGAATAGGCCGAGTAGCCAACCTCTGACGAGATAGTGTCCCTTATTTGTGTTATGAGAAAATATTCACCTTAAATTCATGTTTCTTTTGAGTAAATATATTAAATTTATATTTAACTTCCATATTTAACTGGTACTAACATAATCACACAGATTTACCCTACTTAAGGCATCATAGAAGACAAGGTTGACTGAAAGAGGTGCTAAGGAAGAAGGATGATTTAAATATTGGATGACTTGAAAGAAAGAAGAAACTTCTAGGAGCAGAACTAGGAGGGAGATGACAGGGCGTTTTGGCGGTCTAAGCTCACTGACAAAAGGAATGGCCTATTGTGGGACATATCACCTAACAATAATAAATAAATTATGAATTGTTACAGACTGAGAACACACATGCCCTAGGGAAGCAGTTCCTTTTAAATTAGTCGTGGACACCTTTTTTGGCGGACAGCAAAAATGGTCAATAAAATGTGCATTGTCGAATGAGTGCTATCATTTATATTTCTTCCCAAAGCATGGTTACAAATCTAACCTGAGTATACAGGTCTGTCTAACCAAGCAGTGAAATAATATAATTATGTATGCCTTTCATAACTACAACTCTTTGTGAATGTTTGTTTTCATATTATTTTTTTTACTTTGAGTTAAAAATTGTTGTGTTTAATCTCCCTGATAGTGTCTCAAATATATTTTTGAAAAATTTAAAACTGATAAATTACAAAATAATTATTATCTTTATTTTTTTACCAACAAAATGTAAACATTTTGTAAAATAAACTACCAAAGAATACTAGTACATTATAATTCTTGTCGGGTCACCAAATATGTATCTGAATTCAAGTAGGCCGTAAGCAAATGGAGTTTTGAAACTGCTTCCTAGACTTTTGAAGTTGAAAACTTCTTCCACCCGGTTATTTCCACTCGGTTGTTTTTCACACTACACTTTGTGATTAATTTACCACAAGTTGTTAGTAACTCATATGGGCATTAGCACGTGTTACACACTCAAAATAATTTTAGTGTAATTTTATGCCGTGTGTAGGACGTAGGCCTACATCAAACCTTAATAACCATTTTAAAACTCCAAATAGCTTCTAGAATCATTAAATCTAAACATAAATTTAAAAAAGGGCAAGTAGGTGACCTGGTGGTCTAGGGGTAAGGTGTCAGACTTCTATGCTGGCGGCCGGGGTTCAATCCTCGGTCCCGGCAAAGATTTATCTGATTACCAAACCCTTCCTTCACCTCTGACAAGACATCTTGTGAATGTGAGGAATGCCAGGCCTCCACCGTGGTTCGGATTCCACGTTAAACTGTAGGTCCTCCATTTCATCTCACAATCACCCTACCATTACACATTAGCGTAAGTGTGTATAACCTGAACGGGTAGTAAGACGCGGTGCTAATAATAATAATAATAATAATAAAAAAAGGGCTAATTGTTTGAAAAGGATGCATTGAAAACCAACTACCTTTTAAAAAAAATATATACTTCATAATAGCTCCATAAGGTGACCAAATATTTAACAAACACTTGTATGTGAAGTAGTATCAAGCCCAAATTACTGTAGTGTTGAGCTTTTACCTTACTTGGGGTCCTGGGCTGGGAATTCCTATGATGTTGAATTCAAGTTTTAGGGGAGAAGGTTTTCTCGGGGAATTGTTGCTGTTGTCCACCCACTCGTGGAGTATCTTGTTAGGATTTAGCGAGGTGATTATAAGGGTGTGGGTTAATACTATTTGTATATGAAGAATGTCATTTTCAGAAACCTGTTTTTATGAACTTAAAAGCAGTTAAATCACAATAAGTATGTTATACACATGATGCGGCAGCTCAATGCGTCGCAGACCATTTTAATGTAAGATGAAACCCCAATTTCACTTATGATACATTTTTCAGCAATACTGGGAATCAAACTCGGGACCCTTAAGGCGAGTTCTCACGTGTCATTTTCAATTAATCATTTCCAATGATTCATTTTTCTTGAAAATGAAAGTAATTCGTTCACATGTATCATTGCGCATGATGGTCATGATGAGACTGATCTACCATCATTTCATTTAGAGATGTATAGAAATGGTGCCGTTTAAAATAAATGCTAGCTGTGGTTTGTGAAATATGTGTACAGTTATCTCACGAGTTAGAAAATATATTAGATAAAAAGAAGCAAATATAAGCTTGTCATCAGACAATTTTCATTAATCGCTGTCTGATTTGCCTAGATGTCAACATGAGTTGAAACTGGAAAACAATTGAGGATTAAATCCAATACAAGGTTGCAAGTGGTCGCAGTGTAACGTTGAATTCAAATAAACCTTTGCATAAAAATAAAAATGAATGAATATTTCTTGTACTGTTCATTTTGTTTTAATTCTCCAATAATGATAATTAAAAATATAGAAAAGTATAACTCCTTTTCATTTTATATTCATTTTCAATGAGTCGTTGAAGTGACACGTGAGAACTGGCCTATAGCTCACCAGGCAGATGCACTTCTAACTGAGATAAGGTGTTGAACTAAATTTTATCTTTTGAACTATAGTAAACAAATTAAAGCTTTATGTGTTGCAAATAATTTTCTGGATGATAATATCAATATTATAGAGTAGACTAAGCTTTGGTGGCAGTATGCTTGGCAAGTAGCAAATCAGCCATACTATAGAATTATCCCTTTGGTGCGGGTATATTAATTAATTAATCAATAAGAAATTGAAAGACTGACCACTTTATACCCAATGCCCATATATCAGAAAGTAAATCAGGAAAGTACAAAAATATATGTTTTGGCTGACTACCTTCAAAATGTAAACAATTATTTTTATCCATATTTATTATTATTATGATTTCCTAAATGGTTTCCACTATCACTTAAGTAAAACTCGTATGTTTCCTGGAAAATGTTAACTACCTCCCCTACCCCACTAGCATGATTATTATAAGCTTATTATATGTATTTGTTAATTTATATAGATTAACACAAAAATTATACTATAATTATTATAAGGATAGTTATAGAAATATTAGTAGCTATGATGAGAAGAAATGTCAATTAAAATAAATATTATAGTTCACCGCACAAACTTTCTCTCAATTTTCTCTTAAATTAGACAATCATTTAGTAAAAACTCATAAGATTTGTGATATGAAACAATAGGTCCATACATTATTGTAGGAACGCTTCACCAAAGATCATAAATCATGGCATTATGAAGGAACTAGGAACACTGTTACAGAAAATTTGAGAAAAGAAACATCTTTGTCCCCCAAAGAGCATGAGAATCAAATTAATTTTCCAAGACCTGGATTAAAAAGTATAAAATATATTTGCTTATAGTTCAGAAACTTATGGTTTTATAAATAAAATAAATTCAAAGTGTAAGATTTTAACCTTTAACAGTTATAATGAGTTCGATTTTTTTGACAATCACAATAATTATTATCTATTGGAGGAGTTAAGGAAGTAAAAATGTGTGATCTTAAACAAAAAACAGAAATTTTTTTTGGTCTATTTTCTCATACAAAGAGAGATGATTGCAATCATGAACTTTTTCGGTCTCAAGATTATGATGAATCTTTAAGTTTAATATGCGCTTGAGCTCAAAAAGGTGTATTTTGGATTTGGTCTCTCCTCATATCTCTTTATCCCTGGGACTAGATCTGAAACTGGTTGATATATTTTGTTCAATCTTTAAATTTAGATTTTATCTCAGGCTGTTTCATTGGTTTCAAACCAAGCCCTCAAATTAAGGGTAGTTTACCAAAGAATGACTTTTTTAAATCACTAATTTTTCATAAAGGCTTCTAAAGATTTTGCTTAAAATTTACATTTCAAGAATGTTTAATCTATCAAAAAATAACTTTGTTTTATGGTGGAAAATTCATTTAATGTTAGTTTACTGATGAGTGATGCAAAATTGTTTAAAAATTTTCATGAGAATGTTATACTTTAATGGGGGCAGGGAGGATGTAACTGATTTTAAGGGGAAAACTCATCTAAAAGTATTTTAATGATAATTATTTTTTAAATGTGAACTACTTTTAAAATGGTTTTAAAGATTTGTCTCAAAATGGGTACCTGTTAAGTTTTTTTGCAATATAAAAATTAATTTTTGTTTTTATTTAATAAAAGGTAATAATAGTTAACTGATGGAATGATCTTTTTTTAAAAAATACCTATAATGATTAATGTTCAAAATTTGTATCTTGGAACTCTTTACATAATACTTATGACAAATTTTATAAAATTGAAATTTTTTTAAACAGCTTTAAAAGATTTAGCTCAATGTGATTGCATATACATTTGTTTTTAAAATAAATAAGTATATATTTTTTCTACATTTACAAATATAATTGATTTGAAGGTAGTTTACAAATAACTGATTTTTATAAGATAGAAATTTATATTTGAAGAGTTTTTATTAAGATTAACAATAAAATATGTTTGTTTTCTTGAGGAAAATATACCCAAGTGTAGGTTACTGAAAAACTATTTTCAAATATTTTGTTTCAAGCTATAATACACTATATGAGAAAGTTGTGATACTATTTATTTTCTTTAGTAAAAACCATTATAAACAAAAGTAATCCAAAACATATTGTTTGTTTTTAAAATATAAATTAACTTGTCAAACTTGATAGCTACTCCTACACCAACAGCTGACATCTATCACTTTGGATAACTAATGAAAACATATGGTAATGTATGAATTTGATAGTTAACCACAGTAATTTAGGCCAATATTATTTATATATATTTATTTGAGGGCGGACACAAAGCTTTCTTATCATTTTATTCCACTTTAAAAAAATATTATTGACAGCACTTACACCTAACATCTAACGAAAATAGCTTCAAAATGGTGACCAACGAATCTAAACCATATGGTCGAACATGACAGAAACAAGTTTTTTACAACTCTGCACCCACGCAGTGGATAAAAATATTGTATTCAGTTAAATATTTAAAAATATAAAATAATGTATTATATATAAAAAATGAACTGTCATCCAGGTAAAAACCTATCATGAACAGACTCTATTAACCAAGATTTTAGCCAGGTCAACATTGTATGGGTTTTGGGGGGCACAGGCAAAGACATTTTACAAATATTAAATACCTCTAGAATTATCTGCAGATAATTTTTGTGGTAATAAAGGGCAAGGCTTAAATATTAAATGCTTTACATTTGTTTAGTATTTAAAAACTTACAAAGCACATCCTCCCTTCAAATCTAAAAATATATATTAAGCCCTTATTAAATAAAGATATAACCAAGGGAGTGAGTTTTCAGGAGGGATTTGAGATTTCAAGAGGGCATTGGCCACTAAAAATAATTTTTACCTCCCTCGCCTTTTACATTTTCAAATACGATATGACTAAAAATAACACAATAGCTTTTAAATCCAAAGTTATTTAATTAATATCTAAATAAAATCAGGGGTGGAACGTTCTAAATCTCTTGTAATGGGCGTCGAAGACCACTCCAAATAGATTTAAGGAGTCAGAGTATCAACATCATCATCGTGAACTGTTTCCAGCCTGTGGCCGGGTCCATTCAGTAAAATGTTTCATCTTCCTCTGACCTTCCACCATTCTTCCTCCTACATACTTTATATCCATTCATCTTCTTGGCATCCTCTCCTGTTCCATCCTCATTTCGCGTCCATACCACTCCATTTGTCAAACATTTGCCGGGAGAGGATCTGACTTACCTACTTTTACAGTTATCCTTCCTTACATTCACGAATAGCTCTACATATTTGTAGGTGACCTAGGGGTCTAGGGTGTAAGGTGTCGGACTTCTGTGCTGGCGGCCGGGGTTCAATCCTTGGTCCCAGCACAGACTTATCTGATTACCAAACCCTTCCTTCACCTCTGACAAGACATCTTGTGAATGTGAGGAATTCCAGGCCTCCACCGTGGTTCGTATTCCACGTTAAACTGTAGGTCTTTCATTTCATCTCACATTCACCCTACCATTTCACATTAGCGTAAGTGCGTATAACCCGAACGGGTAGTAAGACGCGGTGCTAATAATAATAATAATAATATTAATAATAATAATAATAATAATACTTCATATTTCCTTTATCAATATTTCGTCATAGAAATTAGAATACCTATAAGTATATACTTGAAGCTAATGGGCTATGGACGAGGAAGATTGAATTTAGAGGGAGATTTCTCACATTTGCGTTGAGAAAGAGAGTGGGAAATCATCTAGGAAAAACTATCCTCAATACACTAGACCGGCATGGAACCATGATCTTCTACATCGTCAGCAGTCTAGTTTAGTGCGAGAGTAACACCTTGTATCATGCGGCCACCGAAGCGGGTTAACTTAAGGTGGGATGTAGAGTACGCGAGAAAAGGTAGGTGTTTTTGCTGTTTTTATGGCTAAACTTTTTTTTGGCCAAAATATATAAAATATTTCTCCAGTACAAATAAAGAATTCAATTTTCTTCTCATAATGACCTCAAAATTTCTTGAATATCTCACAAGAGTGTCCTGGAATTTAAATACCACTTTTTCTCTTCAACTAATAAGTTGGTCACCAAATGCCGCTATGCTCATGAGAGAGATTCAACAAAGGTTTAGGTCTCCATTTGAAGAAAATTAAACTCTATGTTTGTACTGGGGATATATTTTTACTATTTTGAACAAAAAAAATATATGTTTTGCCTTAAAAACAGCAAAAACACTGTCCTTTGGTCGCGGGCCCTCCCATCCCACCTCTCTAAGCGGGTGTTAGTGCAAACCGTGATTTACCATATTATCTTCAAATGACACAATATGAGTATGGATCTAAATGGTCTGTTTAGTTTTTTTGTTGCTCCCCCCTCCCCCCTCTCCCTGTTTCTTTGTGGTTGTGGTGTGGTTCGGTTGAAGGCCACGAGATAGAGGTCGAGATTCGGTGGCTGCACGTCTGGCCCACTCCGGGCAATTAGGGGACCCCCGCGAGTAACAACGGACCATGTGACAACCACTTAGAATAAACAACACGGTATTAGCTCTTAGTTCGGGTTACACGCCTTTGTACCAATTACGCTAATTAGGTTAGGGATGAGGAAGGTTTAATCAAGGTGAAGTGTACCTGAATTTGCGAGGGGTTACAGAACGCCACCCTCAGTAGAGTAGACCCGACCGGGATACGAGTGTGGGTTCCATAGCGTGTCTAGTCTTGGTTTGTTGTCATTTGTTAGTATAGGACTAGTCGGGTTTCTGTCCTCGCTTTCTTACTGCCCAGCCTTTAATTACTCTAATAAAGAAAATGTACTCAAGTTAGCGTGGCGACCAAACAGAAAAAAAAGTCTTAATGCACCTAACCAGGATTCAAACCCGGACCAGCCTATAATCGGCAAAAAAAAAAAAAGACTGCACTAACAACTGTCCTCACGAGGCTGAGTTGACTCCGTTCCAGGCCCATTGTTTCACAGAAAAATGTAAAAACACTAGGGATCGAACCCGGGACCTCTAGATATGTAACCAGGGACGCTGCTGACCACTGGACCATAGAGGCGGTGCGTGCATGTATAAAAGAACCCTCCCTCAAGCTTCATCAAGCAGATAAAATAAACCTGACACATATCTTAATTAATGACGGTAAAACTAGCTTCGGTGGCCGCATGGTCTAGGGCGCTACTCTCGCAATAGAATGGACTGCCGATGACGTAGTGGTCGTGGCTCAATCTCTGTCAGGTGTACTTAGAGTGGTTTTTCCTCAATGGTTTTCCACACAAATACGGGTACACTTCCTATAAATTCAAACTTACTCGTCCCCGGCACATTAGTGTAATTAGCACATAAGTGTATATTCCGAAGGTGTAGTAAGATGCTGTGTTAGAAAAAAAGGGGGGTAGCATTAGTAGACTCGTAAATTTAAGTTGGATTCTGGTAGGAAAAACTTTATTTTGTTTTTTGATCAAACACTATTATTATTCTAACATTATTTTCATAGGTATTACATCTATCAAAATTGATAGCTCCTAATCACATGACTCTACTTACGCATATGCATATATGAAAATTGTTTTAGTAAATTTGGTACGTGTCAAAAAAAAAGTTTCTTCATATGTAAATCTAACTGCATATATATATATAGCAAAACGTATATCTCCTTGACTGTTCCTTTTCCATACTAGGGATAATCATGCGATGGCTTTCGTCATTATCCCTGGCAATGCCTTTTTTGCTTCAAACAGACAAAAAAAACATTGTATTTATTTATTTAGACTCGGCTTATAGTTAATTTTTTTTTAAATCTAATCCTCATTTTAAAATTCCGGCTTCTAGGTGTACATGTTCGTACACAGGGGCTACCAGTTTTTAAAATGTTAGACCTTGCTATGCGTGCGGTGCATATCACGCAATGCTCATGACAGACAAACTCCTAAATTGGAGAGCTTAAATAAATATAATTATTATAACACTCATTAATTATAATAAGCATCTGGAGATTGTAACTTTTCAACCAAACTGTATGTTCTTCTAACGTGTTTGATACAGGTTGGATTTACATATCGGCTTAATGGACCCGGGGTGGAATATTTCTGGAGTCAAATCAAAAATTTCAGGCACGAAAAAAACCCCATTAAGCTGGTCGTGTACACAGGGTTAGAGTGACTAACCGAGATATCCTAATCCAGTGGTTCTTTATTACTCGCGGCCCCCTAAATATCCTAAAATATGTTCATGGCCCCTAGTTTTTACTAACATATTAATCATTAAGATGTATTCTAAAATAGTGGCTTTATTTACTGATTGTAATGACAAACAAATAAAAAAACAGAACTTAACTTACCTAATGTATTTAATGGGAACTCTGCTGTTAAACACTTTCCACTATTTTGTCTATTCTTGTTTCGAATCTATTACTTAATGCTATTCACATGCAGGAGTCGATTTGGAGTCATTTCGCTGCTTCGTTTTAATATTCATCACTGTGGAAAATCCCTTTTAACATAAATATGTAGAAACAAAGGACAACAAATTTTAAATGGCGATGGTAAACAGATGGTGATTGTTTGTACTAACCGTGATTTCTATTATCCCTGCTTCACCTCCCCTCCAATACCCCGGAAAATCGAGAGTCTACTGTACGCACATGCTTACGATCATCGAATTCTTTCATCCAAAAGTTAAATTTAAGATAATTGACTTAACTAATTAGCAAATAACATTTTAAATTATCATTTTTAGGCCTCCTGGTTGAGAATCGCTATCCTAATCGACCTCTGACAAGGAATTTTAAAAACTGGCCGTGAAATTACAAACTGCCACTTATTATTATCGCACATAGGTTCTTTACCTGCATCAAACTGCTAGGCAGGAAGAACGTTCCTATTGATGCGACGTGTCAAAAAATGATCTCCGGTCCAAAATGTCTCACAATCAGCTCAAATGGTCAGCGGTCCTTACAATAGAGTCAGATATTACGAGAAATGTAAATGATTATATGATTTACTCTTTGGCGAACGAGCAGTCACGAATGAAGGTGATTTAAATAAGATAAATGTAAAGTAAATAATAATGATAATGAGATTACTTCAGTTTAACATGTTTGTGAGCAATTTTTCTCATACACATTTCTACTTTTCTATTTCCTTCACTTTACAATATATTTATATTAAAATAAAGGCTCCTTGAGTGGAAATGTTATGGTCACTATATACATATTATGTGTAGTGACCATAACATTTCCACTCAAGAAGCCTTTATTTTAATATAAATATATTATATATACACACACATACAAGCACTCTTAATAGCCTTTTGTGGGTTGACTGGGAAAGATAATATAATCTTGTCTGAATAGAATATAATCAATATATTTTTAGTTTGTATTATATTGCGCAACACAAAATATTTCTTTTTGGGGGGGAGGGGGGAGATTAAGTAGATCCACCCCTGATTTGATAAAGCAATTTTTGTCGACACAATAATCTTTTAAACACTATATTGGTAATAACATCTTTAAAGTACTAAAGTAGACCTACAATTATTCAACAATTACAGACGGAACACATTTTAATAGTTAATTGATTAGGTATGAGTGAGATACAATTTGGAGAAAATATACCCTAATCTGTGAGGAAGGAGTAGGAAACCCTCATACACTCAGCCTATAATCTAAGCCGAACCTCAACGTTATCGGCTAAAACGACTTGATGAGCCCACCAACGAGGCTATAAAAAGATGATAATAAAAGTTTTCTTAGATACTAAAGTAGAGCTAATTATCAAAATTTAATTGTACTAGACTATAACTCATTTATAAAAATAAGATTGCATAGAACTAGTATCCAACATAGGTGGTCGCATGGTCTAAGGTGCTACTTTCGCCAGAGACTAGACTGCCGATTACAGATAGATCATGGTTCGATCACGGTCAGATATATTGAGGGGGGTTTTCTTAAATGGTTTCCCACTCTCTCCACGCAAATGCGGATCCACTTCCTCTAAATTTGACCTCCCTCATCCCTAGCCAATCAGCGTAATTAGTACATAAGTGCATAACCCAAATGGGTATTAATTAATAAGGGATGCTAAGAAAAATTATATACGTATAGGCCGGAATAGTACTAATAAATGCAGGGGTTGGGTGGTGATAAGGGGTGGAATAGTAACCTACCAAAGAATGTATATGTATATTTTAGCAAGTTCTTTATAAAAAAACTACTATATAAAGATATACCTATACTAACGTGTTCTATAATAACCAGTTCTATTTGTATTGTGACTTGGCCGGTTGTGCAATCGAACAATGGTGGGGTGTAGGGGAAGTAAATCAGGTAGAAAGGGTGGGGGAAGGGGCCAGCTGGCTGCTCCGGCCGTGGGAAAAGTCTCCGGAGAAGATTTTTCAAACTTTCCTGGCAGCGAGGCCATGTTTTACCAATCACCCCCCTACTTCCCCGCATCATAGCTACCAACATAACGCTACCTTTCATAGGACTACCGTTTCGAATTCTATTGCTAGAGTAGCGCCTTAGACCATACGGCCACCGAAGGGGATTAATTAAGCATTGGTGGGTACAGGAAGTAATTAGAAATGCCAAAGTCGGGTGTTAAATGTTGGGTGTCACTGTCTTGGGTTATTATTATTATTATTATTATCTTTATTTAAATGGAAAATTAAGGCCTAAGCCTTCTGTTACATTTAGCCATGTCTTGAGTTAACATAACATTGTATTTATCAATTATTATCATTAAATAAAACACAGGAAACAAGTATTTGAGGAAAACATACACATGAACATAAAACATATAGAACATTGCAATGAGATGAACATGTACAGAACCAGCAACCAAAACAGTAGGCTATGTTAGTTTATTAGTAATATGTTTAAAAAAAAAGTTATATATTTGTATATAGTTCGTTAAATACCATAAATTAAAATATGCCTAAAACGATACGGGAAAATACTGATGGCTTGAGGTGGGGGCTTGAATTACACAGGTGGCACCTCTATATATATATATATATATATATATATATATATATATGGAGTGGCCTTCGACGCCCCTACGAGAGATTTAGAACGTTCCTCACCTGATTTTTTTTTAGATATTAATTAAATAACTTTGGATTTAAAATATATTGTGCTATTTTTAGTCATATCGTATTTGAAAATGTAAAAGACGAGGGAGGTAAAAATTATTTTTAGTGGCCAATGCCCTCTTGAAATCCTAAATCCCTCCTGAAACCTCACTCCCTCGGTTATATCTTTATTTAATAAGGGCTTAATATATATTTTTAGATTTGAAGGGAGGACGTGCTTTGTAAGTTTTTAAATACTAAACAAATGTAAAGCACTTAATATTTAAGCCTTGCCCTTTATTACCACAAAAATTATCTGCAGATAATTCTAGAGGCATTTAATATTTGTAAAATTTCTTTGCCTGTGCCCCCCAAAGCCCCTACAATGTTGACCTGGCTACAATCTTGGTTAATAGAGTCTGTTCATGATAGGTTTTTACCTGGACGACAGTTCAAAAATCATGTCTTTAGGTTTTGGGTTGACAACACTTGTTAAAGATCACTCTTTTGTTATTAATGTTAAGTTTCTTAATTACCTGTTATATTTTACATTAAAAAATAACGTAAACTTAGGCTTTCTCATACTAGTTCATTACTTTTAATGATTTATATACATATATATATATATATATATACACATATATATTTATTTATTTATATATATATTTTGAACTCAAAGATCGAAAACGGCCAATGGACGGATTGAGCCATTACTAAACGACCAAAGCTTGAAATAACATTTTTAAATATTATTTTAGTTCGTTTCTCGACCTGATTGAACTCTGGCGCGTGCCCAATTTTGAGCAACCACGTGAATTTAAGAGGATAAGTTGATCTAATTGATATGCAAACAGAATTGGACAGAGATTATAAATTTAATTTTATTTATCAAGACAAATTGACAAAATTTGGTTATTTTGAAGCCTAACCTAACCTAACCTAGCGACTGTATTTTTAACTTTGGTCGTTTAGTAATTTCATAATCCTAGGTTTAGATATTTTGAGACGGTCAAAGCCCAAAAGTGAATCTAGTTTTGGGGTTTGGTCATTTTAAAACGTCCTATCCTAGGATTGAGTAAAAAATCCGCCCATTGTCACTTGGTGGTTTTCGGGCTTTGCGTTCAACATATCAAAATAATAGTTTGTTAAGAGACAAGTGGGCTTATAAGGATGGGGGTGAGTTGGGGGGGGGGGAGGAGGGACAAATGATGTTTGCAAATACTCGGGTCAACCTTGAAATTAATTTAACTACTCGTATATCTTATTTATGATAAAAAATATTGAAGTAAAAACACAATGGCTCTCATTCATTCGTTTCTTTACTAGTATTACTACTATTACTATTTCTACTACTTCTTTCAATAATAATAATAATAATAATAATAAATTAAGATCTTACAAAACGTAACTTTCATAAAAAATTAAGGCAAAGTAGTCCAAAAAGGACAGACTTCAGTCTAACATCTCTGAGCGTAATCGTACAGTGGCGCTCTCGGAGAGAGTGAGCTCTACAGAAACCATTGTCCGTTCTCGGTAGCTCCATGGCTTGAGAAGTCAACAATATGATCAAAGAACACAGGTATCACCCCGCACCAATTAATTAGGGATGACTTAGGTAGAATTAAGAGAAAATGAATCCAAATTTGAATGGAGGCAGTATTTTTCGATTGTGATAAGTGTGCAATTATGACTGTTATCAAAGTTTTTTTGTTTTAGAAAGGGGTGGGTCAGAATACATCTTATGTAAGGTTTTTTTTATCAATGTTTGTGGTAAGACAAGATAAAAATAAAACTGTCATCAAATGTTGAAATGTATTATTTTCATTCATTGATCAGCTCCATTTTAGTTATTCATTTTTAGCCGCATGGTCTAAGGCGCTACCTTCACAGTAGACTTGACTGATTATGATGGGGAGATCGAGGTTCGAGTCTTGGTCGGGTGTACTGATGGTGTTTTTATCCAAAATTGTTTTCCACTCTTCCTCCGCGGAAATGCGGGTGTACTTCCTCATCTCTAAAACAATTAGCGTAGTTAGCAGATAAGCGTGTAACCTGAACAAGTAGTAAGATGCAGTACTAATTTCTTTTTTATTATTTTTCACTGTTTTATAAAAATAGTATCAATATCACTAACTTTATTATCAATCATTATGACTAGAGTTAATTAAATAATTAAAATAATCTAGTTTACAAAATCGTTAAAAAAAGCTACGTAAGATAGAGGGTTTGGGGAGAGGGTTACAGAAAATCT
>CABEEJ010000080.1:60045-87931 GCA_901482245.1 Timema douglasi | reverse complement strand
CATGGCCCCTAAGGGTGAGCAGTAACCTTTAGGCCTATCTCTCAAACCCCATGGGGCAAATACTTTTCCTTCATTATTTTTAATATGACAGAGACCTCTTTTTAACTATTAAAGTACATTATAAAGGTATCATGATTGTCTAACAGATGGCAGCACTAACTCTACTTGAGTTAAAAGTGAACTTGTCTCTTTTTTCCTGTACCCTTCAAATAGGTTTGGCACGACATAGCGTATTTAAATATAATATTTCTTGCATCTGAGGGTGGTAGGGGAGGTAGAGGTCAAACACGCCCAAATACTAACCCCCCCACCCCCCGATCCATTGTAGCTATACCACTGTCTAGGGGGTGGAGGGTGAGGCTAGGGGTTAAAATTTATTTATAAATTAATATTAGCAGTAATTATATTTTGCATTTCCCTTCAATACTAGTTTAATGACGGGAGACTATTCATAACACCTACCTTCAATTTCGATAGTTGTTTTAAATATTTAAATCACTCAAAGAGAGATTTAATGTTGAAAAACAAATTCCTCTCCTGTTTAAGGACCTCACCATGTAATGCAACGCAGGTATAACAAACACACATACATCTATAGGTAAGGCCATGGAGGACGTAAATTTAGGAGGGTGAAAGTATAGCCTAGTACTTCCTTTGAATTCCTTATTTAAAAAATTAGAAACAATTCATACCAAACCAATCTCGAACGTTTCCACCGCAGATTTTTAGTTTCTAGTCCACCAAGAGTTTATTTTCTTTAATATATCTTTCCTGTGTCGATTATTAATGTTGTGTGTGTTGATGACGTCATATTACCTATCAGGGCTAACCGCCCATCCACACTAATGGAAGATGGACGAGGAAGATATAACTTAGAATAAGTGTACCTTCGTTCACGTGGAGAGAAAGTGGGAAATCCTTAAGAAAATATATGTTTCAGTTCACCCATCTGGGATTCCAACCCAGACCTAATCATCATCAGCAAAGCAAACTAAACGAGCACAACGTTTAGTCCTGCCGTTACAGGTGTTGATATTATTTTCTTCTTCTTTGTTTAGTACAGCGTCTTACTACCCGTTCGGGCTGTACTCTACTTTACCAATTACTCTAATGGTCTTATGGCCTAAGAAGGTTATATTGAGAGGAAATGTACCTGCATTTGCATGGTGAAAAGTGGAAAACCATCCTGGAAAAACCAACCTTACACCCGACCGGGATTAGAACCTCGATCTCCCCATCATCAGCAGTCTAGTCCACCGCGAGAGTAGCGCATTAGACCACGCGGCCACCGAAGCAGGCTATAAAAAGTTAATCAGTGTAGCGATTAATATACATCTGTTAAATGTTTTTTGGGGGGGAAGGGGACACTTAAGTGGTCGGTGATTATTTCCATTTATTTGAAGACAACTGTTCTCTGTTTTTGCCAGTTTATACTGTCGGCAGTTTTCGGTATTGTTATGCTAGAAGGAGAGAAGAGTGTTTGACCTTGAATGAAGCCCCCCGGATGTCCAACACCTGTCCAAGGGTGTCTTGCTTGAGAACTGAGGACTTCTTACCTGAACCTCTGTTGGATACGACCGCCTCGTCAATCCGCTGTTCAGTCCAGCTGTGCGGGCTAGACGCGGCTATACGCCTCAACTTGACACGTCATCACCTTCAATCAGGGACAGAGCTGGTTGTAGTCTAGGTACCCTGGTTCACTCAGGGACAGAGATGATTGTAGTCTAAGTACCTTGGTTCACTCAGGGACAGAGATGATTGTAGTCTAAGTACCTTGGTTCACTCAGGGACGGAGCTGGTTGTAGTCTAAGTACCCTGGTTCACTCAGGGACAGAGGTGGTTGTAGTATAAGTACCTTGGTTCACTCAGGGACAGAGGTGGTTGTAGTATAAGTACCCTGGTTCACTCAGGGACAGAGGTGGTTGTAGTCTATGTACCCTAGTTCACTCAGGGACAGAGGTGGTTGTAGTATAAGTACCCTGGTTCGATCAGGGACAGAGGTGTTTGTAGTATAAGTACCTTGGTTCACTCAGGGACAGAGCTGGTTGTAGTATAAGTACCTTGGTTCACTCAGGGACAGAGGTGGTTGTAGTATAAGTACCTTGGTTCACTCAGGGACAGAGGTGTTTGTAGTCTAAACACCCTGGTTTGATAAGAGACTAATAGGCATAAGCGCTGGAACTAGGAGGGGGAAGAGGGAAGAGGTTTTATGGAAAATTGTGCAAATATTATCTACTTACGAATCTCGCCCCCAGTAACATTGAATATAACGTTGAGTCATCCTTTATTTGCATGGCTTGATATTTCTATTTTACTCATAATTGCTATAGCAATTTTCGAAAATATCTTAGTTTTAAAGAATCATTCATTTTAAACCACCCTTGGACGATTTTTTACCAAAAAACAAACAAATGAAGGACTTACAGCGTTATTTGCCCGGTAAAACACTCCTTAGATATCCATTTTAAACAAAACACGTTAGAGCCATCGAAAGTTTGGAGTTTAGACAAATCATTCATCGGTAAACTAACCTTAATTTGAGAGTTAGGATCAAAATTAGAACAGTGTCTTGAGGGATAGCCCTATAAAGTCTACATATCATGTTTGATCAAAATCTATAATATCGTTTCAGATCTTTGCCCAGGGACAGACCGGCAGAAATGGGACACACACACATTATCAAACTCACTTTTCTTGGTTTCGAGAATGGATAAAACGTAAAGATTCATCATAGGCTAGAGGCCGAAATTTTCAAGATTACAATACTTTATCTTTATATGAGAAAATTTAAAAAATCAATAAAGTTGAGGTTTAAACAAAAGATAGAATACATATCCCTACGTTGAGCTAAGTTTATTCACATACCCATGTTTTTTTAAATTTAACCTAACTTTACATGTATATAACGTCATTTTGCGCCCCGTCCCCCATTTATACTCCACCTCCCTCCTGTTCAAAAAACGTTCCGGTGGGCCCTGATGGTATGCATGTGATATAGGAGGTTTTGCCTTATCTGCTAACGTTATCCTATAGAGAAAGTGTTGTAATCATGAACATTTTAGAACCCGAAATTATTATGGCTATTGACGTTCAATTTGTCTCCAGTCTAAAGAAAAAGTTAGTCTTAACATTATTTTTGTATATTTGTATGCCCGTTTGTCCATATTTCCGGCCCCTTTGTCTATCTATCTATATATATATATCTATCTATCTGTGTCCGAGGATACAAACGAGACTGTTTGCTAGATTTCGTTCAAACTTGATATTTATATGTTATATTAATGGTCACACTGACAAATAGTGAAATCTTCGAAATCTTTCGAAAAATAGCTTGGACGGTTTTATTTACATTGGATATCTGAGGAGTGATTTACATGTTAAAAAAACACTGAATACTTGTGTTTTAATGACAACATATTTTTGAAAATGTTGTTCCAAACCTTTTATGAGAAAGTTCCATTGTGTTTTTTTTTTAGTAGTACTGAATAAATATGAATGCTGCCTCTGCTACAGTAGCCTTATGGCTTCTTTGGTGCTGACTGACAGCTCACAGCTGACTTCTGACAGTCAACATTTAGGTATATACCTAAATTTAGACTGTCAGAAGTGACAGCTGCTAAACACATGTTTTTGCAGATCATATGGTTCGACATAGGTATACATAATTTGGTCTGGTAACTTTTCAAAGCCGTCAGCTGTACTTGTACTTGCGCACGCTTAATCATCACACCACCGATATCGAAGCACAAATGAACCAGATGGAAATAATTATGTAGACTAGTTACCAACCATTGGAATACGTTGCGAATATGTTACGTTCTAGTGTGGACACGGCTTGAGAGGCTCCCAGTAAAGGCGTGTTCTTGCTAGATGGAAGGTTAGTGTATCACTTTACAATCAATGGCAGGCAGCAAGTGATGTTGAGGTTAGCCACAGAGCAGCGTCCGGTGGGCCGCGGGCCGATATATCAACACGAGAGAGGGGTAACTTACTACGTCGTATGTTAATTGGGTTTCATCTACTGAGCTACAGGGCGGCGCGCAAGTCACACAACAACTTTTCATAGGAAGAACCGTAAACCGTAAATTACAGTTACTATTTACTTTCGCGTAGTCATCATACGTCACGTCAGGTCACGTCACTTTTGATGACTTTTGTTTACCGAAAAATGTAGGTCTCTACAAACAATGGCTAGTTTATTTCTAACATATAGAAATACCAACATATTGAAAAAAAAAGACTTTTCAAAACTCCTTTTTACAATTTAAATATGACACCCACACCACTCATACCCAGACACTGCACAATCCCCGGACGTTCGTAACCTTTATCTTTGACCGTGACATTTTTTATTTTACTGCGACCTACTTCTGTGGCCGCATGGTCTAAGGCATCACCCTCGCAATAGACTAGACTGCCGATGATAGGGAGAGTGGGGATAGAACCCCGGTAGGGCGCACTGAGGGTGGTTTTCCTCTCTCTTTTCACGCAAATGTGGGTACACTTACTCCAAATTCAACCTTCATCATACCTAGATCGTTAGCCTAAATCTATGTGAATAAAATTAAGATTTTGTCTGTTATGATCATTGAGCGATATTTACCAAACAAGGAGGTCTGAAATTTAAATATTAGTAGCCCTTGTACACAAACATGTGCACATGGAGACAGGAATTTTAAAATTTAGGCTAGGTTTTTTTTTTAAATTAATTAAAAACTGTCTCGGAAGCAGTAAAATGAAGATTTGTTTCTGTATGTTTGAAGCAAAGAAAAGCAATATATATTGCGTGGCTACCTTGGGTACTTCTGTTAGTGGTAGCCCGTACAGGTAGTAAGACGCGGCGCTTAAAAATAATAACTGTTGTTTTACAAGCTTATCACTACTAGACAGTGCATGTCTAGCCAGGTGCTTTGTGGCTGTGACGTCATTATTTTGAAGATAGGTGTGTGGCAGGTTGGAGCACTTGTTGGACCTATTGGCTGTAGATTATAATATGAGTTGTCTGCATCTCTATACACAATAATGCTATAATTATTATAGACCGTCATTTGTTTTTAAGAGTCAAGTTTAATGCATACCCAAAATATACATATTTAAATTTCATTTAATAAAAAAGCTTCTTCGGACAGTAAAAGTCAGTGGTGGTCAGAGACAAAGAAGACTTGGTTAAATATATGACTGGTCATAATACAAATTATTCATTACCTACAGCTTATAAACAAGTGATTTAAAATCCAGTTTACAAGCTCGGTTAATAGACCTTTCAGTTGAGATATTAATCACTCATTATTTTAGAAATTCCGTAGGCTACGTCTTATTATAAAAAACAATTAATCGATGTATCTATCTGAGAATATTTACAACACTCACCAACTATCTCTCTGAATCCTGCTTGAATCCCGGCAGGGATATTTCTTAATTTTGGAATGAAATCAGATAAACCGAGAAGGGTTCGGACCAAATTAAGATTAATTTGCTCGCTCAGAATGATGTTTTGAGTAATGAGCATGAGGGGAGTGGGAGGTAAATATAATGATACAGAAAGTAATATTTATTTTATCAATAATACTTTTGATTATCATTCAATTACATTTTACTGACATTAAAAATAGTTGTATTTATGGTGCAAGTTTAAAGAATACTCAGGAGTCATCCATAAACCATGTAACGCTTTTTTCTTACCTATTTTGATCCTTCCTCCCTCACTCCTCCATGTAACACCAAGTTTATATTTATATTGGACCCTCAACCCCTCAAACCTGTGTTACGTAACTTTCCACATCAAGAGTGAATGTCATTATTTCATAAAGAAAGTTTTTGTGACTCTAAAAGAGACTCTCAGATTTAATGATACTCAAAATCAGAAGTTATCTATACGCTATGTTTATCACCTGTGAAAGCATGAACAAAATTATTTTTTAACATGAGTATTTAAGTATAATATCAGCTGTGTTACGTAACATGATATTAGAGCTCCCCTTTCTCAACAGCATCACGTGGTTTATGGATGACCATTAATTTTACCTCAGTGGATGTAAAACTTGTCGTTTAGCAAATTAAATGATTACATTGTATTCCGGATAATTAGAGCACCGGTTAATTGGGCCATCCGTTTATTTAAGACAAAATTTGAAGAACAAAAACTAAACAATTATTTATTCAGATTTTTTTCCACTTGTTTGGGCCAATTTGCCGCCTAATTGGGGTGGTAAATGTCTTGATTGAACAACAAAATGTTTGTACTAATATAATTTAAATACAGTGTGATTTTTTTTTTAAATACCACATTCCTTTAATTTTATTAATTTATTTTGCTACGTTAAAATGTGTTTTGCAGCTCATTGGCTAAAATTTTGCTTAATTGAGGCAGCCGCTTAGTTGTGACAGATTTATCTAATCCCGATGTGTCTCAATTAACAGGAATCCACTGAATATTATTACATTTTTTCTTACAGATTTAGCAATATATCTAATAGGAACTAAATTTTCAATTATTAGCCAGTCAATGAAAATGAAACATACTAAAATTTCACATTTAGATATTTATCGGTTTCCTTAAAATTTAATATTTCTATCTAAAACCTATTTTATAGTTTAAGATTGTAAGAGAGAAATTTATTGCTGAACGGCTATTTATTACCTGGAGGTGACCTGGTGGTAGGGGTAAGGTGTCTGACTTCTGTGCTGGAGTCCGGGGTTCAATGCTTGGTTCCGGCACAGATTTATCTGATTTCTAAGCCTTTACTTCACCTCTGACAAGACGTGTATTAATCATAATTGCGTATAAGCCGAACGGGTAGTAAGACGCTGTGCTAATAATAATAATACCTACAGTGACTAACAGGTTTGTCCTCCAACAAGAGATATCAAGGATTAAATTCCCTTAAAAGCACTTTATAAAGTCTCTTTAAAATATAATTTAGGTTGTAGCTGCTATGAATGGTAAGAACTCTTGGTAATTCGACCACCAACATTTTATTTCACAATTTTAACTAGTGCTTTGTAATAATTATAAAAATAGTGATTCGATGGATTCAAATCATTACATTTCACGAGATATGAGGGGTCAAGCTCGCTAATTTACTATTTTTCTGTTCCATTGTTAAGGTAAAGTAATGAATATATTAGGGTATGGAGGTGAAATTTAGTACAACTAGACATTTATATTAGGAGTAAAGAATTAAATAGGTATAATATTAATAACAATAATAATAATGACCAACATCATATTATTTAATATTTCAATGAAAGATTAAGAATTTAATACTAATAATATTAAAAATAATAATATTGATATTAGGCGCTAAGTAATATGTACATGAAATATTTATAGTATTTATATTATTGGTATTAATAATATTACTATTCAACTATTTCATTTTGTACACCTTATTATGAATGTCTTTTTGTTCTATATTCAAGCTCCATAAATTACTTTACCCTAACAATGTAACTTAAAAAGCATAAAATAGCAAGTTTGACCCCTTTTAAGATTGGGCTGTAACGAGCGGAAGGAAAAGACAATATTTTTGTAGTTTTTATATCAAAATAAATCAAATATTTCTCCAGTACAGACAGAGATTAATTTTTCTTCTCATGGTGGCAACAGCTGTTGAATATCTGTCGAGGGTGTCCTGGAATGTAATGATAACTTTTCATCTTCATTTAAAAAGTTAGTCATTTAATGTTGCTATGCTAATGACAGATATTCAACAACTGTTGAATCGCCAGGTGTAGATATTTTTTTATCACTGCGTCTTACTACCTGTTCAGATTATACGCATATATAATTATTCGCTTTGCTCATTAGGGGCTACGCCCCCAAACCCCCAATGAGTTTTCTTTGCAAGTAGATGTAAACTAAAGTAATTCCAGAGCTGTTTTTTTTATAGGTTTTATCGTTTAGCCACAAGAAACCTCCAAAGAAAGATCCGTACTAACTTTAAAGTTGCTCCACAATTTTGAATCTTTTTCGGGGGCTAGAAACTATTTTTTTTAAACTTTTTGGAATTTTCCCGTCGGTTACAGGCTAAAGGCTATAATTTTGCCAAATTTCAAGTTTCTACTTCATCTGGAAATGGATAAAAATTAATGTCAGTGAGTGAGTCAGCCATGTGACTTTATAGTAGTATCATTTTAATGGGGTACGGGTGAGGAAGGATCCCAATTATAGGTAGTTTACTCTCATTTCTGATTGGGTTTCGAAACCTCATCTAGAGTGTACCGAGGATGGGTTTTCCACTTTCCATCCTTGCAACTGTGGGTGCTCTTCTTCAAAATCAACCTTACACCTCTCTTAATGAACTTTAATGTATTGTAAATTGTCTATAGAAATAGACAAACCAGAACAAATTGTCCACCCTCACCACTGGACTAAATCTGTGATTCCCGAAGAGTGTTAGTTGCTCGGTTGTTCCGCTCAGCGCTGGAAGGGAAGCAGCCACGCGAATGAAGGACCACGTGACCAGGTGCGGCACGCGTCCCCTCCCTTCCCTCCACCCATCAAGGAGACCAGAAAACACCCTCAAGGAGCCGCAAGGCACCTTTTCTCTTAATAAAAGAAGTAGAAACTAAAAAGCCAGCAGCAGAAGGGAGGATGTCTCGCGTTGTTTGGAAGTGGTGGGGTAGGTTCTCTCGTCTTGAAGATGTTCCCACGGGTCGGCTCGGCACGGCCCGGTCCTCACAGCTGCAAGCCGGGTCGTCCCGGGCCTATATTATACCTTGTTTGGAAGCATCGGGAGACTTCGATGATAGGGTCTGATAGTAGCTGCTAGGTTCCGAGGGCTGTACACTGAGAAGTTATCTATACAACGTAGGATCCACGATGAAAATAATAAGTACAGTCCGATTCAGATAATAAGGAACTTTTTTGACAGTTATAAAAACTACTAAAGCCATCGTCACAAATCTAATTTTCATATAAATGGCCTTTTAGAAAATACAAACCTTTTACTACTTTATTAGTGTTATTTGATAGGTATTGTGATATTCATCAAAAGTTCCAGCTGAAGATCAATTGAGCTGACGTATGGACAGGGGGAAATAGATATAGTAACTTCCGATATTAATGTATATCCATCTATGACGTCACTTATGTAAAAAATTTAATATGGTTCCACAGTTGCTAATAAAGTGTCAACCCTTCACGTAGCTGTGGTATTTGGTTCCGAGTAAAAATATATCATAAATATAAGCTAATTAAGGCGGCCACTTCGGTCAGCGAGAAAATATCAGTCAGGCCACAAGGGTCAATATGGTCTGTGTAATTTTTCCGAAACTTTCACTATTCTGTTTAAGCTTATACTCCTTTTCACCCTTCACCAACAACCAGCCTTTGTCATGTCAACAAGACACAGATAAGAAAAAACTACAACATTTCTGATCTCAAGGAATAGAGGAAAGCCTGCTGCTAGATCTCATGTGTCGTAAAGTTCTATATTGTGAAACTATCAAACAATTACTGTATTTGTTAGAAGGCTAAATCTAGAACCCTTTCTCATCGAGCCTAGTCTCATAGCTCCGTGAATATACTTACAAAATCGTCGAAAATAAGCAAATATCACATTTTGATAAATAATATCAATTAGCCATTTACAAATGAAATAACACTATAAATAGATTAAAGTTTTGTCAATGCCAACCTCTAAAAAAAATATCTGTATTTTATAAAAAAATTCTTCCTATCAGAATCCCACAATTGCTAGTTTTTATTTTATTTACTTATTTGAGGCATTTAAAGTGCACTTTATGAACCAACTGATTATATCAGACACGAGAATTTTTATGGGCGGGAGCGAAAGAACCTACCAATTTTGCCGGGAAAGGTATTTTAACATATTTTCGGGGTTCTTTTACATGCCGCATGGTCTTGGGGTAAAGTGCTCGCCTCAGGACCCAATGTTTTGGGGGTTCAAACCTAACCAGGGTCGATGGAGTTTTCTTGAGCGATAAAAATTCTTAGCACAACTTCCTTCGGAGTGGAAGTAAAGTCACCGGTCCCATGTCGATGGTGGCATGTAGAAGAACCCTAGAGGGTGTAGGAAAATACCTTTACCGGCAAAATTGGTAGGCTCATTCACCCTCGATTATAGCCCTTCTCGTGTGCTGATATAATCGGTTGGTTCATAAAATATACTTTAAATACCTAAAATAAATAAAACACTTTTCACAATCGACAAGGGGCCAAAGGCTTTTCTTTTTATTTAGAGCAAACTGTGCTATGTATTTTTATCACTTAAAAAAAATCCGTTGAAAATCGGGTCCCCAGGAGAGCACTTCCCCAAGACCACTGGGGCTCACTCGAACGTGAAGGATGTTGTAATAACTAATAAATTTGGACAACCTTGTTTTTAATCACAGCCCACACAAGTAAAATAGAAACTAAGCGTGTATCGTTAAAAAAAAAACATGTGATTATTTTATTTGGTACACCATATACAACATTTTGTACCTTGCAAATACTAGATTCCTTTTATTTTGGTGTATATTATTCTTCCGAAAGTTGAAGTGAACCGAAATTGATGATTTTTGATATTGCTGACATCATTTATACCATCAAACGTAGAAGGTTTGGTCCAAGGTCGTAGCCAAACAGTAATTTCAAGGGGGTTTGGTGGGACAATCCCTCAATTGCCTAAGGCTAGAAAAAATTCTAAGTGATAAACGGTCCTAGAAGCTCTCCGAAGTGCTTTTTACGGCTACGTAGCCCCCTAATTTGTACTTGTACATTAATTTTGATATAGTTTGAACCATAAATAAAGCCATCCATATTTTGTTAATAAAATTTCAGGAGGGGGTGGGTTGGAGCGCCAAACCCCCTCTCCCTTACTACGGCCTTGGTTTGGTCACCCTTATTACCTAGATCTTGATTTCCAACTCTCAAGAACAAAATAAAGAATTAAACGATAGTGAATGCTAAGAAATGGAACCCTATTTAGTTCAAAACTTAAGCTTGAACAAAATATGTTTTTATTTGTTTACTTCCTGCTCACCATTTTTATCTTTTAAAATATATTTATGTCTACTATTTAAACTCATTGAATTATTGTTATTATGGTTAGTATGTCTATACTCTAGAATCTAGACATACTAACACTGATAGATAATATAATATAGCACTGTTTCATGGTACTTTTTGATATAAACACAATCGAAATCGCCATTTCAAAGTCCAAGCACCATTGACTTCAAGATTGGGGGCAGAAGGCAAAGCCGTTTTTAGGTGCAGGTAGACCTTGACGTGTTTTCGAAATTAGATTTATAGAAAAATTAGTTTTAAAATAAGCATTGAATTATTTCATGAGTGTAAATATGAGGAAAGCCCATCTGGAAATAGTTAGAAGTGGTGCACAGATTTAAAAAAACTGTTCGCACAACTTAAGACTTGTTTGGAAATATTCTGGTATAACATTATTTAGTCGTAATAATATCATATGGCTCGTTTGGGTTACATCACTCGTAGTCTAGTAGTGGAAATATTAGCCAGTACTAATGTACCGCTGTCCAGGGCACGGACGAATGTATTAATCTTACATCCTAGCCATGTCCCGATGAGATGAGGGTGTTAGTGAATATGAGGGTATGGAACCAGTGGAAACACTTAAACCTAACTTAAGCCTAACTAATCAAAATCGTGTGACCATTCGGGTGATAATTCCCTTCTAAGGAAAAATACCCAAGGGGCCGGTTATTTATTAGAAATGATCATTTTGATCTGCTACGTAATAAAATTTAAGTTATGTTCTTGCTAATAGATCAAGGTTGGTCGAAACATCTGTGAATGCGCGTGCCATGATCTTCACGTTCTCCTCTGAGTGCACCATAGATCCACCAGCTCTGAGCTAGGATCTTCACGTTCTCCTCTTTACACCATAGGTCCACCAGCCCTGAGCTAGGATCTTCACGTTCTCCTCTGAGTGCACCATAGATCCACCAGCTCTGAGCTAGGATCTTCACGTTCTCCTCTTAGTGCACCATAGATCCACCAGACCTGAGCTAGGATTTTCACGTTCTCCTCTGAGTGCACCATAGATCCACCAGCTCTGAGGCTAGGATCTTCACGTTCTCCTCTTTACACCATAGGTCCACCAGCTCTGAGCTAGGATCTTCACGTTTTCCTCTGAGTGCACCATAGATCCACCAGACCTGAGCTAGGATCTTCACGTTCTCCTCTGAGTGCACCATAGGTCCACCAGCTCTGAGCGAGGATCTTCACGTTCTCCTCTGAGTGCACCATAGATCTCACCAGCTCTGAGCTAGGATCTTCACGTTCTCCTCTTTACACCATAGGTCCACCAGCTCTGAGCTAGGATCTTCACGTTCTCCTCTTTACACCACAGATCCACCAGCTCTGAGATAGAATCTTCACGTTCTCCTCTTTACACTATAGATCCACCAGTCCTGAGCTAGGCATTTTATTACGTACTATTGTTTTTATCACCACGTGAGTGTGAACTCAAACTCTAGCTCTATAATAGATATTTGATGCATGTATTTTAAATAATTAATGTATATTTTGAATATTGGAAATTTTATATTCTCCCAATTTTTTTATTTGGGTTAGAGAAATACTTTAAGCAATATTGGTTAAATTATGTAAATAAAAATTCTCACTGTGGAGTATTTAGAGTGAGATATTAATCATAGTTTGAAATTGTTCTAGGACGGGGTCGTGCTATATAAGTCACGTGGGACGGTCAGTCATGTCTCGCGGACCGGATGTAGCCTATAGGCCGTGAATTTGCTAACCCTGCCCTAAAGCATATTCCAGAAATACAAATGATCGATTGATTGATACATCGGTTACTAAAACATCAGTATAAATATATCAATGTTTTTGTAAACAAATCGATATATATTTTATATCGATGATTCATTGCTGCCTCTAGTATCCAGTTATAACCAGACAGTATCTGCTCTTCGTCATACGTCCGACCGGATTAAACAAAGATTTTACTATCTTTCTTCTCCCCTACGTCCTCTTATTCTCCTCCCGACTGTCTTACTCATTTGTTCTGTCCAGCAGTTGACGCCGCTTAAAGGGAGGGGGGTTTAGGACCTACTTGTAAAGTGCTCCATCCTAATTAATTTCTATCAACTTCCCGTGACAATCCAATTCACGCACATTCACTCGTTAGTTGATGTAATTTGTCGGTTTGTAAAATGAGTAATGGTTCAGGTGGTTCAAACAAGTACTGTATTAAACTATTAACCAACTACAGGCCCACACAAACAGACAAAGGTGACAGACTCGTCTTGTTTAGTTTACAGTTAATGGCAAGGTCGGGATTCGAACATTTACTGGTCGTACAGTATGAAGGTGTCTTCCTTTCCTAAATGTTTCCCCTCCTTCACTCAAATGTGGGTATATTTCCTCTGATTTTTACTTTTTTCCTCCTTAACCAAATAACAAAATAAAATTCTCCGTCAGGGTTGCACTAATGGTTAGGACGCCTGACTAAACTGGACAGCTGATGTTCGATGTTGATCGACAGAAATTAATAAAATTGCGCTAAAAGTAGTTTTAGGCTCTACATTCTCACCGTGGATTGGTTCTGAAAATATTATCCTAGTCTTAAATATGTCTCATCTTGAACCTTAAGACGTATCCTCATTCATTTCCCTTGGAAGGAGTATTATTGATAGTTGGCAGCCCAATGCGAGTAAAAGTAGACAACCCATATACCTGGCCACCCCTGGCATGATCATATTTCTTGACTGAGTCTCACCCTCTGTTGGCCACCCCTGACACGAGCATGTTTCTTTAATGAGTCCCCTTCTTGGTTGGCCACCCCTGACACCAAGCATGTTTCATGAATGAGTCCCCTTCTTGGTTGGTCACCCCTGACACGAGCATGTATCTTGAATGAGTTCCCTTCTTGGTTGGCCACCCCTGACACGAGCATGTTTCTTGACTGAGTCTCACCCTCTGTTGGCCACCCCTGACACCAAGCATGTTTCATGAATGAGTTTCCCCCTCTGTTGGCTACCCCTGCAGCTACACCACCAGGATGTTTACCCCCAATCATTCTTCTCCTCTGCCTCCAGTCTACTATTCCGGAAGTTATGAAACTTTATCCCCCGATATGAAATTGTATCCATTTCGGACGTATCCTCGCCCCCGCAACCCAGGTATACAACATACTCATGAATGAATTTACACACTACTACACATCCTGTTGGTTTATCCTCGACAAGCGGCGGACTCATTCATCAAACTCTTCTAAACGTCCTGTTAGCATATTTCAGTCTTGGCCAAGATTTGACACAGCTAAATAAATAATACAGTTCGTTAGAAAAGTGCTTTAATGTTTTTGTTCTGCATCCCACTACCAATTCAGATTACGCGCATTTAATTACCCCAATTAATATGACAAAAGAAAGTTGAGTTGTGAATATATATATGTACACTATGTTAAGGTTGTAAGGTAGCAACTACTGGCTCAGCCTTTGCGATATGCAATGTGGGTACTTGCAGTCTCCAAGCTTAAGGTAAAGATAAGGAGGTGTAGGGAAGGTCAGGAAGCAGTCTTATCTCAACAATACAGAAAAAAAAACTAACAATTTTACTAAAGAAAATTATGAATACTGTATAGCAATAATATTATAAGTACAACTTAAATAAGCTTAGCAACATAGAGTTTAGATTATAAAAAATATGTTTCATTAAAAAATAACAAAACTTATTACAAATAAATGTCTGTAATGTTAGTTTGAGTGCACAGGAAATTTGTAATTTACAACACAGTAGTGTGGTTACATACTATTATATTTTATAAACAAAGCCAAGGATAACATATTATATTTAATGTAGTTAGATTATAAACACATTATTATTGTAAATTTGTAAAATATAAAACACCAGTTTACAGTGGTCTAAGCTCTTGATTTTCGAGCAGTAGTTTTAAGAGTCTATAAATTCAGCTACTCATTGGTTATTACTGAAGTGAATGCTATTCAGGGTAAAGCATAAATATGTACGACTACTAGCCCCAGGACAAACCAGTATGGCCACACAATCTCGGAAAGAAAAAATCCTGACTTTTACAAATCTGGTTAACTAAAACTCAATGTCGGACTTGATGTGTATGCTAAAAATAAAATAAAAACCTTATAAAATTATATTTTTATGATGCACTCAAAAATATGTTAATGTAACTTAATTACAATCAATGTTTTGATAAGATACAATTTAAATAAATTTCTCATCTCTAGACAACCAAATGAAGTTTAACTTTCCCCCTGACCAATTAAAAAATTTCCCCGATTCTTTTCACAGTTTTAAAATTCTGAAACCTATAAATTTTTATATTTTTTCTTGTTGTGTCCACCCTGCAGGTCTCCATAGAGATACCCGAATGAGCGTCTGGAGGAAAATGATGTAACACTTGACTTTAATGAAACAAAACTTAAATGTTTAATAGTTTAACTGTTTTACTTGCATGGATATGTTGAGCAGGACTAGAATATTTGCTTACTATCACCTAATTTACCTGGAAACGTATCAACTTAGGCTTTTTAAACCACAACTGTGTTTCACGATTATATAAATAGATAACATTTTGTGTAAAGCTAACATTAAGCTGTAAATTTTAAAATAAATGTAAAAATTGAGAAAATGACTATTCCATATTTTAATTTTTTGTTTATTTTGAATGTTTGGCTAAATATTCTTCTGATGCCAAAATAAATATATTATAACAACAAAGAACTTAGTTTATCAATCCAGGACAAGATTAGTATTAGATAAAAGATATGCTTATAAAAATAGAACAATACATAATCGAGGCCAACGAATCAATTGCAACAATAACAACCAAGTCTACATAATCTTATAGATGTAGAATGTAGTTATAATGTATGTATTCATAAACATACCTTTGGTCATAGAAGAAGAAAAATAGTTTCCACTATGATTAAACTATGATTATCTTTCTCTAGATTGAAAACCAAAATATTATTGTTTTACTTTTAAATTCCTTTTACCAGATTTGAATTTTATTTTTAGCTTATAAAAATAAATTCAAAATTTTGCCTTGGACACAAGTTGTAGTAATATCATTGCTACCAAAATAAATACCACATGAATTTAATTTCAAGCCATTTAATTGATTAGAAGAACTCCTCTTTCCCCCTCACAGTCAAACTAAAATATCTCCCAATAAAAATAACAATATTTTGGGTTGTGACAGTGAACAAAAACAATAATAATAATAATACTAAGTCTCAAATTAACTCATAAAGGCTACTCAAAGCACCACTCAATAATTATCCTTATAAGACAACAATACTTAATTAATAATCATAAGAGGAAACTAAACTTATAATTGTTTTAAATTTTTAATTTGGATGTAATATTTTTATATTCCCTTACCAACTAATATTTAATTTGATTTTTAAACTGAATTGAGATATTAAAAAAATCTTAACATATTTTACATAAATACTTGGTTCTTAAAGAGTAGAAAATAGTAGATACTTTCAAACAAATAATAATAATAATAATAATAATAATAAAATCACAAATTCTTGGCAGACCATAATAATAATATTGTATTATCACAACATTGAATATACACTTAGTTTAAAAAAATATTTCAATAGTATCTATTTTTTTAGTTTAATGTTGTGATGTTAGGTTAATAATTTTTTACATGCATTTTGAGATTATTTGAAAACATGTAAAATGTAAATATTATGTAATTGCCTATTTATAAGCTACTCTAATACAATTTTTTTTTATCTTGAATACTTTTTGAAGCCTCACATTGAAATATTTTAACACATATTTTGTATAGAATTATTTGTATGGTTGACCAATGAGGGCAATAATATTGTGTCATACAAATATGATATTTGAGCAATTTAAGCCTCACAAAAGAGTTTAAAAAGTATTGTTTTGTAGGTTGGGTGAGTCTCTGTAAACAATGACTTTTCGGTCCATGTTATCTTTGTTTACTGTGTTTTAACCATCCACTGCTTCTTCATGTTCATAAAAAAGAAAAAATATATAAATCTTCCTAAAAAGATGATCATAATTAAATACTTGACAGAATTATTGTCATTTGGCATCATGAAAAATGTAAGAAATGCTGAATTGCTGAATTATATTCCATCAAAACATGTACAATAATTTATTCCTATTATTCCTTATATTTTAATTTTATTGTTCATATATATTGTGAATGTATTTTAAAATATTTAATCAAAGGTAACAAAACAGTTGTTTTTTTTGGCTTAGATGGGTTTTATGTCACTTGTTGTTTCTTAGTTTTTAATAGTCCATAAAATCCACTAGTAGTCCTAGTCATAAACTGCTGGAATAAGAGGCAGCCATATTGAGATTAAAAAGTACAGAAACAGTATAAGTTGCAGTGTATTATAAATGTGTAATTTTTTATTTATTGTCTTCTGGTTATCCAGCAAGTGTCATCACGGCGACTCTTATAACATGATAAGTTGCAGCATAAGATATATGAAATTGTCATTGTATGAGCTTAGTATTTTGCACATTTTAAGAAGTAGACTTTAACCTTGCTCCAAACATAACCTTACGCTGTTACTATGAACAAAAGAAAAAGCTTGTATGTCAATGTTGTCCTTCCCCTGAATAGATTAATAGGGGCAGCAGTAATTTCACTTTTGGGGTGATGGGGACATTAAAGTTCTGTTGTAAATTTGTGAATAAACAGACATCAATGATATATGTGTATATTATTATAAACAAAATATATACAATCAAAATGCATTCTTTGATTTTTTTTTATAAAGAGAGCTCTACTGATAGATAAGATGTGAGTATAAAAAAAGCATTGGAAATCTTGAAAAATGATTGGGACGCAGCACATAAAAAACAGACAAAGTTGGATAAAAAGAAAGAAGACTTTAAATTTGAATCAATTTATTTTGGTGATTAATTGGCTGCTTTATTTGATAACTCATGAAACCCTGGAGAAGTGAATGGCTGGTTAAAGAAAACTATTAGTGTCTAAGACAATGATTAACAACTCGTTTTACTGGGGGGAAAAACAAGTCAAAGTGTGCAAGATATAATTGCTGACAAAAAAAATTTGTCATATTTCAATCCAAAGGAAAAAATGAACTCTTTTTATTAAAGAGTTTAATGAAATAGAGAAAATAGCGATTGATCGTTAAAATTATTTCATGATAAGACTTCATCCTTTCATGTTTAGATTTTTTTTTTCCTTTACAATTTTTACTTAAAATTTGAAAATAGGATTTTTCAATATTGAATGAAAAATTATTTTTTTACAGTTTGGACTTTTATTTGATAATTATTGTAATAAACATTGTTTAGTATCAATATTTTTCCATTTTTTATGATGCGAAATATATATTTGTCTGATTTTATTGGCGTCCAAGACACCCGGATGCTATTTGTGTCATTGCTTTCCACAACTATCACTTCTTTCCTCTGAAAAGTTTCCTTACATTATATACAATTTATTATTGCTATTGCTATAAAAAATATACTAATATCTCATGTCTGTGTACAAATAACAAACAAAAATTATTTGATGCTTGTTTTTATAGGAGTAAGAAAACAATGTGAAACATTTCAGTTACAAAATTATGATTTGCTTCTCAACTTTTTATATCAAAATGAAAGTAATCAAAATATATTTAAAATTCCTCCTCACCCACAAGTTTATTTACCTACATTATATGTATTTAATAGAAGTTTATTAATTATATTGATGAATAATGAACAGGGACAGAAATGTACAAATTAAGTGATTTCTTCTAAAACAAAATAATTGATAACTAAACTAAAATCCACTAATGAACGGAATAACCACTATGATTTATGGATACATGAAGAATCAAATAACTTAAAAATAATAAACGCAACTTCTACCTTCCATCCCCAAAAAATAACTTTTGTGGAAATCAACACCCGCTTACATTGTTTTAGAAAAGGCTTTGTTTTCTCATACTATATTAAGCGAGTGAGCTGAGCTGCACTGAATACTGTGTAGTTACAGACAATAGTTGTTTTTTGGGAAAAAATGTTTTGAGTGATACTGTGATAAAAAAAAATTAAAGTCTTTTCAGTGGTCTTCTGAGCATAGTGTTTAAAATCAACAAACTGAATTGAGTCAAAACTATGTAAACAAAAGTTTGAATAGCTAAATTAGTTGATAGGAATGAAATTATAATCTGCAAGACGGGTTGAAGCATTCATTAAAAGAAATGACTTGTCAAGCAACAATGGTCATCAACTAAACATTATATTGGCTCATTTCCAAATTTAGCCTTAAGAAACATGAAATTCCATACATAAAATTATTTGAACGCTGATTGAATTGTCATTGACACACATTTTCAAGGCAGCATTATTTAACAAGATCCATACCCTGATTTGGTTGGAAGAAGAGCTTAGAAAATTCAAACATATTTCTTTGTGGCCAACATTACTAACATTTTACTGTATTTTTTGTGTTATTCTGTAGATCTTTATAATATCTATCAAAAGTAACAGCTGCAAATAATATTACTCCGTGTATGAACATATTAACATTATTTTAGTAGCTTAAGTAACTAACAGACATTGTTCTTCCTGCCGACTAGCCAAAACTTAAAACATGTTTACAAGGATTATTCAATTATCTGGTAAAGTATTTTTTTATGTCAATATAGATTATATTATCTTGAATAAGACTACAAAAATAAAGCAAGAATTAAAGAAAAAAGGATTCACTATATTAAATGTTAATGATAGTATCAAGTGGAAATAGGGGGTGCTGCAGTTCCACAGTTCCTATACACGAGCCGTCACTGGAGTGCATTATAAATGTGTAATTTTTTTATTTATTTACTTCTGGTTATACAGCAAGTGTCATCAAGGTGACTCTTATAACATGATAAGTTGCAAAAAAATTTACAAGAGTGTAGATTCAAGCACACAACAATTTGTATAGATTTTTTAATCTAACAAATACGACATATAATTTAATTGATTTTTAACGACTTTTAGAGCAATTAAAATTACATCTAAACAAAAATGTAATCCAATTAAATATGTTTTCAACTGATGCACTATGACTTTATTAATTACATTATTTCAACAAATGTATGCATATTCTCAGTAATGTCTCATCACAATATAATTAGCAGACACATTTAAAACCTAAAGCACCACAAGATCTTCTCACTATGATAAAATAATCAGGAACTTTTTTATAAACATTGATTTGAAAACATAATAATTACCAGTCTTGGTTATATATCCAGGATTCCATTTCAGTGGAGGGAGACAGTCAAGCCCTCAATATGGTATATATAGCCCGCATCAGTGAGTACACCGACCAAACGTCAAGATCTTCTAATCAGGGCTGCAAATAACGGTGTAATCAGGATCAAAATCCCAGCCCGGTGTAATGAGGATGGATTTTCCAAAATAGTTTCTCATTCTCCCTTTGTGAAAAATTCAGGTATGTTTCCTCTAAATTTTATCTTCGTCAAACCCACCCCACAAATGTAATTATGTAGTAAGATGCGGTCAGCAACAATGTGGTATAAAAACGTTCGCTTGTAGCTTTAAGACGGAAAATTTCATAGTTTATAATTTGTGACAACACAGACTACGAAAATAGTCAGCTGCAGCAGACACAACACTTGTTCAAGTTGCCATTTATGACACTAGTTCAGAGATAATATTTTAATAATAAATTACAATTTTTATTTTTCATAAATTGCCTTGAAAAATGACATTTTAAGTGTCTGTGCACTCAGCTACTCGAGTGATAGCCTGCCTAGTTCATACCAATTCCTCCTGGTGTGTATATAAGAAAGAAAGTATTACATGCATGCGATTTTTATACTTTTAACCAAGATTGAGAGCTATGCAGGATATGACCACACACAGGAACGATGTGTCAGATGGCAAGTGGTATCATATGTTTGAGAGCTGTCCATGATACGACCACACAGATGAACGATATGGCAAGTGGTATCATATGTTGAGAGCTGTCCATGATACGACCACACACAGCAACGATGTGTCAGATGGCAAGTGGTATCATATGTTGAGAGCTGTCCATGATACGACCACACAGATGAACAATATGGCCAGTGGTATCAGATGTTGAGGCAGCGCAGCTTCTTGGTTTGAACCCTAGAGGTGAACTGGAAGGAGTCTGGTCTGACGACCTCCACAGCGTTGTTAGCGTGGTCCTCTTGGTCCGGAGGTGGCTGTGGAGATCTCCGAGGACCCAACTCTCCCATCAGAGTCTTGAGACAGAGGTTCCTATCCTTCACGATGGACCTCACCTGCAACAACAATATTGACATCGGACTAAAGTTGTTTTCAAGAGCTGCAAAAGTTTTCAGAAGTGACAGCTGAAGATCACATGGCTTTACTTTTTAGTAAGTGAAAGTAGATATAGTCACTTTTCTAGTCGTAAAATAACTTTTTTCCTTTGAAAATTGAATTGTACTATAGAAAGCTAATAAGATCAAATTGTTATAAAAAGTTATAAAATTAGGAACTCTACAGGGAATAAAATGTGATTCTTTGGTTTGGAAAGTGAATCTATAAAAATGGCCTGGCAAGCAGTTGTAGTGGGAAAAAAACGTATGTTATATAAATAATATGGTTTTCTGGTCTAATATCAGTGTCTTCTGAATCTATTTACTTAATAACAATAGTTAACATTAAGATGTATAAAAATTGTGTTTTTGTTGGGCGCCACTCCTAGAATCTAGGAAGAAAAATAATAATAAAAAAGAAAAACAATTTACCTCGGCTAATTCTGACAGTGGCACGACGACACTCAATACTCGAGACCACTGGGGAAACTTAAAACTAAAAACATGAGCAATTCAGATAAAAATGGATTGTTGAAATAAAATGTAATTTAGACTACAATAAAAATAAATGTATAAAATAGACAATTGTAGGAACTTTTGTGGATTTATTATTGTTTACCTTTTTATCACATCCCAATACTACCTATGGAATTTCGGATAGTTATAATTCTAATTTAACAAAGTATAAAATAGTATTGTTGAAACCAAAAAGAAGAGAAAGATATATATAATCAATAAAATTAATAATTAGACATAAAATAAAATGTTACTTAATTCTCTGCATTAGTCTGTCTTTCTGAAAGTTCGTAAATGAATTCTGATTTTGATAGGAGAAAAAAAAAAATCACATGACTTTAAAGTTGAAGAGTTGGTTTGACCTCACCCATGAATTAGTCCATATTGAAACACCAACTTCATAAATTTGTTTCACTTTAGTAATTCAAATTCTTTCACAATTTAAACGAAAATAAATAGTCTAGTTCTTGCACACACACAAACTTAGATTTCCATTTTTGCTAGTTGTACTTTAATTTACAACCGTTAATACACTTTAAAATAATTTAAATTAGGAGCTCCATAGATTTGGCTCCATGATAGACCAACACCGAGGAAGACGACCCAGTGTCCTTCAGAAAGTCTACCAAAAATCAAATTTAAAAATGTTCTATTCTTTACTTCCAAGTCCAAAGAGAAAACTAATATATTAAAAACGAAAATAAAATGTTGGCTATGGACTAGGGATACAAATCAAATACAATGCTGGTTTAATATAAATATTGATATATATCCAGTGAATGTGAACAATGTTTTCATAAAAGAATTAAATGTTTATTGAAAAGCGCGCTAGTTTTGAGTTATTTACATATTGTCTTGTTTCTTCTTTTTTCTTCTTTCACAATCACGAGATCCGCTACTAACTTGTTTGACAAATTTGCGCATGCGTTGAAATCAATCATGGTCGACGTTGAAAATAAATACGAGAGTCAAACAAACTTATTATAAGGATAATTAATATGTTTAATAAAAGGTAAGTGTTCATCCTTAAATAAAAATTCCTTATTTAAATTATTTAAAACAATGTTATACGTTGTTCCTTCCTTCCTTTTATTTTATGAATGGATGTAAATAGTATCATTAGTCAGGCCGGCGACACAGCGGCCGAACTTTGAAGTCCTTAATTTCATACAAAAATAAATGGGAAATTATTCACAAAAATTATAAAAATATAGGGAAGTACAAGGTAGGGTAGCAAATTAAGTCACACAGTATTAGTAGGCCTAGATATATTTTAATCTGATGTACAATCTCATGATTAAGATTTCATATGTTGATTATGTTGTAATCAGACTTACAAACTAGTTGTGATATCAAAGAGACACAGGTCTTAGGCGGTATGCAAGAACTTGACTAAGTGGATGCTTAGTGAACACTAGCATGGGTTTGCTTGCGTCATCAGCGATAGTGTACTCGTACTCGGGACCACACTGTCAGTCCACTAAGTATTCACTATTCGTTCTTGCATACCGCCCTTAGTCCCCTAACCTGTGGCTCATCACTAGGAATGAGAAACAACCACAAACTATGGAACATATAAGAGTTGAGTTGTGAGTCACTAGACCTTTAAGTCAGCTAGACTACTTTATCACCAAATTATTTCTGTTCCATCTGATATTTAAAAACGTTTATAAACATTTTTTGTTAGCATTTGAAGCTAAACGTTACCTCAATAAAAAAAACGTTCACAGCGTGCTTCTAAAATATATCTCAGAGTTGATAACCGTTGAGTTCATCATATTTTAAAATGTTTACTTTGGTTAAAGTTTTTAACAGTGGTAGAAATGAACCAAACCTATCTTATTGCCACACTTCACGTTTAGGATTTTTTCATGACTTATTATTTGGCCCTCGCCTCCCCCCTTCTCTTAGTAACACCAAGAAGATATCTATCCTTTCCCCCTACTCCCTCCAGCATGTGTTACGTATTTTTCACATCAAAAGTGAGTGTCGTTATTTCATGGGTAAGCTTTTCTTGACACTTAAAGAGGAAAATAAATTTACTGTAATACTACTCGGAACGTATGTTTACTAATTGTGAGAACATAAACCATAATATTATTTTTTCAACATTAGAATTTAAGTATAAAATCTGTGTTACGTAACAATGTGATGTACCCACCATCCTCCCATGGAACACCATGGATACATTAGATATTACCCTCTCAACAACGTTACGTGTATCATGGATGCCCCCTTAGTTATCAAATTAACTTTTTTTTTTGTAAATAGGTAAGAAAGAGGTTTGGTTTATTTTTATCGCTATGTGTCAACTCACCAGTTTGCATTAGAGCAAAGAAATATTCATATAAAAGAGTGGACGAACCATTATCTCCAGAGTGAAGAGGTGGTCGTCCATGGCTTCGGGCACTTGTTCTTTCATAAAGCTAGCCAACCTCAACAAGTACTCCACATTATGGCCGCTAGGACCACTGCTCTCCATTATTTGACACGCTATTTCATGAAGAGGTGCTTCCCCCAGCCAGTGTCTGTAACAACAAACACACGATACTACAACCTGACTCTGGGGGGATTCCCCCAACCAGGGTCTGTAATAACAATCGAACCATACATTATACAACCTGTTTCAATATCTCTGGAAGCTATCCTATAACTAACAAGCTCTACTAACAAACGTTCGTTTTCCTACCCCATCTCCACGCTAGTACAGGATTACTTTATCTCTAAACAACTTTATCTCATCTCATAGTCTTTACTTTCTCGCTACCTGACAGTTAGAGAAAGTATAGTGATCGTCAACAAAATCAAACTCAAGATTTTGATGAATCTTGACGTTTCATGACCCCCCGAATGCAAAAAAGTTGTTTTTAACCTTCTGTCCGTCTGTCTGTCTGTCTATCTGTCTGTACCTCCGACTAGAGCCTAAACTATTTTACCGATCGGGCTAAAACTTGGTATCTAGGGTTTTCATAGGGTTGCCCCGAGGGGTTTTTGGAATTTGATATCTAACCCTAAAATTAAGGGTAGTATACTGAAGGGAAAAAAGAGAAAAAGTCAATATTATCAAAATCGGCTCAAAACGATTCTGATTAAATTTCATTTCTTAACATTTATAAATATTCCAAACAAAATGGCTTCCCTCAATATTTGGGCAAAGTGGCTTTAAGGGCTCTGGTCTGATGCGTAAATTATATTTTTTTATAATATCTCCTAAATTATTTGAGATATGAAATTATTTATCGTTACTAATGTGTAGGACTCTTTATATTACAAATATTTTATAGGAAGCATAATTTTATAAAACCAATAACTTTCAAGCTATACGTAAATAAATATATATATTAACTTTCGAACACAAAAGGTAAAAAAAAAGTATTGCAACCGGAAAAGAAAATCCAACCTGAAATGTTGATGGCTTTAGATGTCTCAAGACCCCCCAAACCCTAAAAAGTGGTCTTTGCATTGACGTCTGTCTGTGTGTCTGTTTAAACTTAAAATTAAGAGTAGTTTAAGAGAGAGCGAAAGGAGAAAAAATCGATTTTCTCAAAATCGACTCTAACGATTTTGATTAAAATTCGTATATAGGTGTTGATTAAGATTATAAATAAACTGGCTATTTACATTTTACCATGCAAATTAATTTTAAGGTATTTTACAGAAGCAGAAACTTCCGTATCTCCGCAACTATTTGAGATACTAAATAACTTATCATTGCAAAACTTTAGTACTATTAAAAATAAAAACTTTTATATGAAATATATTTTTATAAATCCAACAGTTTTTGAGATATTGGCAAATATATTAATACAATTTTGTCAGCTTTAGTTGTAAAGAGATACTACTTAAGTTTTAACGCAATAATTCTCCAATGCCATAGAGTAATTAAATATAAGTAAAGCTCTAAAAGTTTATGTTGTTTTTCCTTAAACCTCTTAGGAGAAATGTTTGTACAACAATGATCTATATCCATTTTAGACTCAATAGTCAATATTTACATTTTTTTATTGGTCAAAATTTATAAATGAACAATTTAATAGCAATGCGATGGAATGAAGATCTGCAACATCTAATAAAATGCCGAAAATTCTAACCGGAAGTTGAAATTTTAATACGGAGTGTTGACCCTTGTGGACCCAACATTGATCTTTTTTATCGGTCAAAACAAACAAATGAGGACATTAATTCTTTAAAAACCAAATTATAAAATTTAAAACCGGGACTAAATTTTTTTTTACATAAGTATAGCGCAATTTCTGCTTGAGTTTGCAAGTGTATATTATTTCGTTTCACATAATATATTACGAGTTTTGAGTAAATATCTCAATTTTCAAGCAATAGAGCGAGAAAGTCCGTGTGGAGTTCCATACCATTATTTTTTTTTATCGCAATGTTAATGGCCACGGTGTTGGTAGTAGTAATAATAATCTAAATATTTCATTTCCAACCTATTGTTCGGCGTGGCTAGGTAGAGCAGCGCTGGGAAGGGCTTGGTGTCGACTCCAGGTTGGGGGTAAACGGTAGTTATGGTGCTGATGTATCCTCCTAGTTGACACTCTCGTGTGGTCAAATAGGGCAAGGCGGCCTCTCCTTGCAGCAGGAAAGCTCTGCCCCACACCACTCCCTTCAAACAAATCCAAACAATCAGTCACCCGGGAGAAGACCACGTGGTACAATATAGAATTCAACAATACACAATTTATTGCACGATTTTACAAGTGTATAGGTCAATATATGGTATAAATAGTGATTCAATTATTTAAGAGCTAAAATGTTATTATATTATCAGAATTCAACCCATCAGTCTCTAAGCAGTGGTATGGCGTTTAGAGAGACAATGCCTTAAAGATTGTGTTTCCAGCAACGCCTCTTACTACCCTTTCCGGTTATACGCTTATATGCTAATTACACTGATGTGTTGGGGATTAGGAAGGTTGAGTTTAGAGGAAATGCACCTGCATTTGCGTGGAAGGCGAGTGAGAAACCATTTAGGGAAAACCACTCACAGTTTACCCAACCGGGTTTGAACCCCGATCTCCCAGTCTTCGGCCCTCTAGTCTATAGCGAGAGTAACGCCCTAGACTATGTTTTCACCGAAACGGGTCTTAAATATCTTAGCAACATCCGAGGTCAACAATTTGTTTCATTCTTAGACTGTCTGTGAATGGAAAGTTGAGGTTCGATTCCTGATCAGCTATGTCGAGGTATTTCTTCTAAAATGATTTCCCACGCTACCTCCACGTAAATGCGGGTATCTCTCGTCTGTACGCCATTGGTGTGACTGCCCAAACAGCTCGGATGGGTGCTAAGACGAGGAGAACGACTCTGGTCTATTCAATGATTTACACAAACCAATCACGTGAACAACTCGTCCTATTTATTTGGCTTCCTTCCCAACTGGTCAAAAACAAGACCCTCTTGGTGTGTACCCCACTAAGTTGAGAGTCAATTGAAACAAGACCCGCTTTGTGTGCACCCCGCTAAGTTGAGAGTTAACCACTTCAGGCTATGTGTACTAACTATTCTAATGGTTTTTAGAGATTAGGAAGGATATATTTAGAGGACGTGTCCCAAATTTGCATAGAGGGAGAGTGGAGAACCATTTCAAAAACCCTAAGCACACCCAACCGGGATTAAAACCTCTACCTCCCTGTCAATGGCAATTTAGTAGCGCCTTAGACCATGCGGCATCCGAAGTGGGTTGTTAGGGATTAAGAAGGTTTTGATTTAGATGAAGTGTACCCGCATTTGAGTGGAGGAAGAATGGAAAACCCACCCTCAGTTTAACCTACCGAGATTTGAACCCAGATCTCCCCGTCATAAGCAGGTTAGTCTAACACGAGAGTGACGCCTTAGACCATTCGTACACTGAAGCGAGTCAAGTATTTTATTTCATTTATGCTCTTTGGTGGAATGTGGTACTCTTTTTCATTATGTTTCTGCAACAATTCTTACTATTTTGTTAGACATGTCTTAAAAGTTTTAAATAAATATATCTATTTTTAGCTAAAGGAGCGAGAAAGTATGTTGCGCTGTATTGCAA
>CABEEJ010000080.1:35428-59685 GCA_901482245.1 Timema douglasi | reverse complement strand
ACTCGACGCAAATGCGGGGCCACAATCGTTCTCAAGTCCTTGGCAAATGAGGAAGGCTCGGATGACCTTGAAACAGTCATGGCGAACTGGCCCGTAGCCAAACAAATACCCAAAATTAGTAAAAGGAAACATTCGCTTCTGGTCCGACACCTTGGTTCGGTTGGGAGAACATCGGTTTACTGACCTGAGGACCCTGGAGTCCTGAATTCGATTCACGGTGAGGACTGAAAATGTATCACTATAAGATTGCAATTCCTTCCAATCACAAGCATTGATACATAAAATCCCACAATTGACAAAGTGGAAGAACAAACTAAGCCATTAATTGAAAGAGGGTGGTACGGGGGGCTGGGGGGGGCGACGGATGTAACGGCTGGAAATTAGGAACACAAAGAAAAACGAAGTAGTTTTTTTTAGCACCTTGTCTTACTAACCGTTCGGGTTAAACACCTATGTAATAATTAAGCTAATATGTTAGGGACGAAGAAAGTTGATTTTAGAAGTAGTATACCCGCATTTACGTGGAGGGAGAATGAAAAACTATTTAGGATAAACCATCCTTAGTACAACCGACGGTATTTGAGCCCCAATCTCCCTGTCATCGGCAGCCTGAAAGTGTAGCGCCTTAGCCCATGCGGCCACAAGTGAATGTTAGATAACCCTTGACATTCTTTCCTAGTGTTTTAGTACCCATTTGGGACATACACGTACGTTGTGGATTGACACTACATGCATGCATTAACTGCGCTTATCGACTAGGGATTAAGAGGGTAAGATGCTAGAGTAAATGTACCCGCATTTGTATGTATGGAGAGTGGGTATTCATTTAGAGGAAAACACTTGGTACACCCAACCGTGATCCGAAACCCGATTTGCCCGTCTCAATCCGGTCTGACACGAAAGTGACGCATTAGAGGATCCGCACGACCACCGGTGCGTGTGTTATTATTATTAATATAATTATTATATCGGCATCCTTTATACACGTGAATTAATTAGACAGCGCGGCCACCGGTGAGAGCAACAGTATTACATTCGATCTGTGGTTCAGAGAATTTCCAGGGTCACTCAGTAAATACTTAGGGCCAGTTTCATAGTCAAAGTTAGTACGCCTCAAGTGCGGCACTACACTAAGTACATGACGACACCTACCTAAACCAGAATGGAATGGGCTAGTTTCCTATGCGAGAACGGCCCATTCCATTCGAGTTTAGGTAGGTGTCGTCTTGTATTTAGTGTATCGCCGCACTTGAGGCGTACTAAATTTGACTATGAAACTGGCCCTTAGTCTAAAAGTTAATTGCTACATTTACAAAAGTACGCACATAATGATTGAATAATTTATCCCATCTTGACATTGTACAGTTAGACTTGCCCAAACCAATTGGAGGTCCTTGATCTGATGGAAGTGATGCATGATTGTGATATATTGAGACATGAATAAGGAAGTGATATGGCCCACCAGAAGTAATTCCGTCTATTCCGGCACAAGTGCTGACCATAACATCGGCATTGTATTATCGGATGTTGTCTTTATAGTTCTGTGATAGCGCGTGAGTGGTGAGCACCAATGACAAACATGGCACAAATTTAAATTGCAATTTTAACAATTTTGGGGAAACTATTTAAAGTAAAGAGTTAAAATTAGGTACGGCAGGCTCTATTTCTTTCTAGATGTCCCAAAATAATGACCTATTTCCAGGTCAGATGGGTTGTGTGTTGGTTCTTCAAGAGCCCAGCAGACCGCACAGAATAATGAATCAAGCCGAAACCAGTGCTTATCAAACTGTGGTCCGTGGTGGCTCAACGAGTGGTTCGCAGGACCCAGAAAGTTTAATAATAATAATAATAATAATATTAATAATGAATTTAAGAATGTTGGCTACATATAATAAAAAAATTAAACAAAAGATAACTTACAAATTAATATGATTTGTTTTAAACAATTAATTTATTCATTATTGTCTTGAATTTATAGTGACAGCTTGGGATTGTCTAAAAATGGTGTTTTTCCTACATTAGAGCATGCAGTCGTAGTTCGAGGTCACACATTTTATCGCCCATGTAACTGTCTGCAATCGATGTTGTTATAATTATGATGAATCTTAAAATGAAAGTATGACAATGATAATAATTACTGTCTGGCACACGCCGATTACTTTTTACCAGACCTTGAGCAGATAACTTCTTATCAGACAATAAATAAATAAATGCGGTAATCTGTCTGGTTGTTTTGTACTTGAAATTGTCACGCGATAGGCTTAGGTTGAGTACAATAAACACCAGACGGGATTGGAGAGTTCTGATATCAGTAAATGATGTCTCTAATCTGTATCTTGCTTGTTTGCCGTTCGTTAAACAACACAGGAATTAGCCAGTGCTAGTTTAAAAAGTAATTCTAGAAATAATTTGTTATTAAAATACAATAAAGAAAATCTGACCACGTATACTTTTTTCAAGAACCTGTTTGGGATATCCACACAAATAAATTACACTAGTGTGTTATGGAAAAGGAGGGTCAAATTTAGGTTAAATGTACACATATTTGCGTGGAGGGAGAGTGGAACACCATTTATTAAACATCCTGAGTAGAGCCAACCGGGATTTGACTCCTAATCTCTTCGTCACCGTCAATCTTGTCAACACGAGAGTGACGCGGCCACCGAAGCGGGTGATTTACATATTGATCACGTAATATTAGGTTTAATATTCACGCACGATTGTCAAGTCAAATGTGATGGTGACATTAAGCTAATAAATGTAATTATAAAACTATTAATATTATTTCCCAACGGCTTACTACCCGTCCGGGCTGTACGCATTTTAACCACGTGAATGGGATGGACACGGGGAAGGTTGGGGGGAATAATCCCGGTCACGTGTACTGTAATTAAAGAGGATTTGTTCCGAATAGTTTTCCGTCCTCTCTCAACGCAAATGATGGTACACTTACTCTCAACTCTACCTTATTCAACCCTGTAACATTAGCGAGGTGTATATAATCTGAACGCGTAGCAAGACACGGTGAAAAAACACAGTATTTGTGGGCACGCAGACTCAACGTCACGCTCATCTAGTATATTTTTCCTACGATGGAAAAGTCAAGGATGAATCCCACACAGATTATATGTGTTAATGGGTTTTGTTTCCCAAATAGTTTTCCAAACACTCTCCTCGCAAATGTGGGTGCGTCTCCTCTAAGTTCTGTCATCCTAATGTATACCCCATTATAGCAATTAAAAGTGTGAATGAACCGGACGGGTAGTAGGACGTAGCTCGAAAATATTATTAAAAACCTACCAAAGGCGACATAAAAACCTTGATAAAAACTTCACCATCTAGCTGTTGTAGGCCTACCACCCGCTTCTGTGGCCGAACAGGTTAAGGCAACGTTTCTCCTCGCAGCCCTGGGACTCCACTAGACCCCCCAAGGGGCTCCTCAACACTTTAGAATCTTTGTCCGTTATAGACTTCAGTTAAAACAAAATAATGAAATATAATGTATGCAGAGGGGGACATGCGAATTCAGCTGTCTTCTATTAAAGCCAAATATTAAAGAGTTTTGCAAAAAAAATAGCATTAAAAAAAACCTAGTATCACTAAAAAAATATTTGAAAAAATGTTTTGTTTAAGAAAAATTATGGTTTTATTTATTTTTATTCAAAATTTAATTTTTAAATTTCTCAAAAATTTTAATCAAAGATTTTTGGGGCTCGGGAATTTATTTTGGGGATATAAAGAGCTACAAAAGCCAAAAGGTTTTTAGAATCACTGGTCTAAGGTATTACTCTCGCATTATACTGGCTTGCTGATGACTGGGGGATCTGGGTTCCAATCTCAATTAGGTCTACTGAGGTTGTTTTTTTTCTAAATTATTTCCCACTTTCCCTCCGAGCAAATTTCCTCTACAATGCTTTCTTCCTCACCCCTTATCCATATTGATACAGCGCGTTTGGGCTACATCATTTGTAGCCCAATTGTGGCCCAGGGGACATCCTTTCTGTGGAGGCTCTTTCCATGTCCCGATATATCATCTTATAAGGTGAGGGGATTGTGTTAGTGAATATGAAGGTGTGAAACCAGTGGAAACACTTAAACCTAACTAACCAATGCCTGGTGACCGTTGGGGTAGTTCCCCTTTCGATAAAAAAAATATCCAAGTTACCAGTTGGGAATCTATCCCGGAACCCCTAGGCTCGTAGCCGGGTGTACTGACCACTACACCCTGGGGCCGGTTATCGCAACTCTATTAGAGTAATTATCGAACATACATATAACTTGAACAGGTAGTAAACGCGGTGATAAAAATAATATGGTATTATTTTTATCTGTTTGATAATCGAACAGTGGAATGTGATTCCGCGCCGTCATGAGACAAACTCAACGAATGGAATGAAGGTTTGTTGACAACCTAGGCGATGAAAACATCCACAAGACGAGCCGAACGAGAAATTAGACGAGTCATCGTGACTCGTTCAGATTCTACAAGGTGAGATGGGGATATTCTAAAGTTTGGTGACGACTTTGAAGAACGTTCTTGGCGGCAGTTCAGATAATGTTTACGTAAAGACAGGTTTGGAACTGCCAGACGCTTGTCCGAGTGTTTAGGAAGGTCGACTAGTGAGTGGTTGAGGATAATTTAGTTTCATTCAAGGTAGAGCCTCGAAATTGTTTTTTTCGGGGTTATTTCACCGCGTATCAGTGCCCATAAGAGTTATAGGCACTACAATAATCGGGTAGCGATGAAGAAATTAGAAATAAGAGGAAATATATCCATCTTTGAGTATAGGAAGACCGGGAATTATTTAGGAAGAATCAGCCTCTGTACGCCCGATCGGGATTTGAACCCCGATATATTCTTCCTCGGCAGTCTAGTCTATTGTGAGAGTTATGCCTAATATGTGGTATAGGCAAACCGGTCGTCAATTGCCACAGTTGGTGAATTAGCGACAAAAGTGTGGCAAATTTGATTTTGCTAGTTTTCACAGTAGAATAAACTTTTTCCTGCCCGCACGTGCTGGTTGTAACTTTAAATTTCCAAATGATCAGATATTCAACAGACGTTTCTGCAATTTGTAAGACAAAAGGTTTATCAAATTTCTTATTAAATTGCCTTACATTTTCAATATGAACAATTTCCCTCACTTGCGTTATAGTGATACCGGTTTTTATGATGATGCGGATGTGGGCCCGTGTGTGCCTTACTGTGCACTTTTATCACACGGCTTTGACGATCTGATTGTATATATTTCTTACTGTAGTATTACTTATTGGTTTAGTGTTGACATTAGTTGAAAATTAATGTTGTACACGATTTATTTTATTAATTGCATTCCAGTATTGTAAATTTAATATTAAAATACAGCTTTTTGTTCATTTACAAAATGACGTGGAGAGCCGGAGCAAGTGCTGTTATAGACTGAGATTTTCTCTGGAGACTACTATTTTTCTGTGATATTACTATGATTCTATATATTAATATAAGTACAAGCTGCTTATATATGACCTAACCCTTGCTTCTTGGACCCCTTGTCAATAGTGTTAAAACTAACTAGTAAAAGAACTCCAGGCAAACCGATACTGTGAAGGCTAGCTTCCTATAGGGCAAAGGCAGCCAGCACATCACCTGATTTTCAAATAGAACGAGGGAGGTTTTTTTAAATAAAGAAAGTTTTAAGACGTATTATATTGAAATTACTTCTGAAAACGCCTGATCATCCATAGATGAGGTATTGAGATGAAAATTTACAGACAGTTATTTAAAGAAAAATACACTTCGTCCATGACTTTTTGAATAAATCAGAGGGGCCCAAAACAGTATCATTACAGCGTCTGAGGTGGTTGTAATTGAGTAATTAAAGTGCACATGTCTTAAAAACTAATTTAAATACCGTGTGTTATTTTTAATGTAGTCTACGATTGAGCAACCTAATTTCTCAAGTTTTACACGTTGTAACACTATGGAATCAATCACCCCGCTTTGGGCGTCGATTGAAACACTACGGATTAATTCACTGATATAATAATGCTGTGATGATGTTCAGGTTGTCTATAGCTCCGTGATCAAGCACTAATTAAAACGGTATAATTAATTAATGTAAGAAAGAGAACTGTTGATGTTTGTTTATTCACACACGGTTTATTTCAATGACACCTGTTAATTAATTATACATATTCCAATTAAATGTTTTATATCACTGCACACTTGTGATATTAATGTAAGCTATTTTATACTGTGTTAGACTAACTACGTTGTGCGTGGGTGGAGATCCCGTTGTAGATGTTTGGATCCCGGATGGTGTGTGCTTGTGTGACTTGTGCGTGGGCGGGATATGCCTTAAACATACGCACAACGGGTTATATATGACATACCCCTTGCATGTTTCTCCCCTCATCAACAGAGTAAAATCTAAGTAATAGAAAGAGTCCTGGCGACAGATGTTGTGAAGGCTAGCTTCTTATTGGTATAGGGAATAGGCGTTTTCACCAAATACTGCGGAGTTGTTTCTTTTAAGAGGAAATAGCGCAGTTGTTCTTTTAACAGGAAAGATGGTATAAAAAATATATTTTAAAGGTGAAATCCTTTTCACATTATTTCTGAGAAGCGAGTGTTTCTTCATGGATGAATCTTAAAAGGATACTCTACATATATTACCTTAAGGAAAAATTACCTTCATCCATGACTTTTTACATAATTTAGATTTAATTAGACCAATATCATTACAACGTGTGGTGAATTTCACTTCTCAATAATTTGTTTTCCATTACCAAAAACAGATGTAGTGTCAGAACCATTCATTCTCATTGAATGGATAAATAGGAAGTTTGGGCAACCTCCTCCTCTATGTGTTTATGAACGTGACGAGTATTCAATCAAGGTTTCACCTTGTGTTTTGAATTATAAAACTGAAGGAAAACACTGGCCATACGGGGTCTCATATGGTATAAATCAGGTTAAATATGTCGGTGTCATCTGCTACTACAGTAACTTCTTTCCCATCGGAGGCTAGTTGCTGCGCTTCAATTACAATACTAGTGTCGGCATCAGCGGAAGCCTTTCGAGTGACTAAGACTAATGGCCTTAAAGTTAGAAATAAACATCTTTATCAGTTTGTTCTAGAAAATCAGTTTGGTTGTAGTAATGTTTGCAGTTTCCGTAACTATGACATTTGGAGAGACACAGTACTTGACGCTCTTATATGGTTCTCATGATCTTCAGTTGAAGCCTACATAACTATCAAATATAAATGTTACCTATCATTGTCGTAAAGATGTTGAATTCTTTAAAGGTACAAACAGATTCAGAACTGTTTGGTAAGTCCCTAGTCTAGATTATAGATGAACGGTTTTTCCACCAATTTTTAATAATGTTTTTAGAAACATTAGTGCTTTAACTTATCTTGTTTTTCTTATTAAAACGTATAAGTTGTTACTCTCCATAATTTATTAAATTATGGAATCCAGTTCTTCGGCTTCATCACAGTTGATTCTATCTCAAACTGAAACATTTTTCAAGTGTAATAACACGAGAAAGTTACATCTGAGCAAATAAAGCTAAAATACCAAGTTTGTTTGGAATTTATTGTTTTTTAATTTAAGTGTCTTATATTTTTTTAGGTTGCACCGTATTTTAAATCAACTTGAAAAACCAAAAAGTCCACCATTTTTATAATAATGCAGCCGTAAATTGGATTGGATCAGAGGGATTTTTTTTTTTTTTTTGCTCAGTGAGAACTTTGATTTGACATCAAAAACGGATTTGATATATTCCAGGTGACTAAGTAAATCTACTGAACTAAAATTAACAATTAAACTCAACACAACAGCTAGCGAAAGAAAGTCCCGTCATCGATTCCCTTGTCCAAGTTGTCATTTTCCACTGAATTGAGTTTTGACAAACGTTTACCCTAGAAACGCCCCACGATACGACAATGAGTACTAAGGATCTTAGAACCACCCGATATTAAACTGGTGTCTCTTACACTTGTGGTTGCCCCCTCTACCCACTTAGTCACGTGGCTGAGTTTGTGATTGATGGCTACACGAGGACAGACAGACACGTCAACTCCTTATTGGCAGCCTCGCTCCATTAAGCTTCCATTGAACTTGAGGATCCTGTAAACGTGACCTTGATCCTAAATTGTCCTCCTAGCAGACAAAATAACTGGCGAAAACAGTCGAGAACCAGAAATGTTTTTGTTCAACAGACTGAATGAGGTACGCATCTTACTGACCCTGGACCAGGTTTTTTATCTATTTGTTTGTGGTATTTAAGTGCATTTTTTAACCAACTGGTTATATCAACACACGACATGAACTAACTTAAATTTCTAACGGACACAACATCCAGCCCCTTGACCGTTAATTTATCACTGTGAAAGAGGAGAGTCACAGTTCCCCAATGAAACATTTTTCGGCCATGCCAGGAATTGAAACAGAGACCCTTAGCTCAGTGAGAAGACACGTTACAAAGTAAGCTAAGGTGTCAGGGCCCCTCGATTAATTCAAGAAAGGGTTTAATATTGTATCTGCATTTGAAGAGTGCAGGGAGAATGCGAGTAGTATAAGTCCGATTTTAGCACAAATTGAACTATTGCTGTCATTTGTTAAGCCATCCCTAGACACTTCCTGGCGCACGTTAGGCTATATTAAGGTTAAACGCTATTTGAATAATTTATCCCCATAGAGATAAATAAATTTAATAATTATGCTACATTGTACATATATCTATTTTGAACAAAATATAATATAGCCATCCAAACAAAGTTCAAGTATGTTCAAAAACCATTATTTAGTAAAATAACCAAATTAATGGTGTTTTTTTTAGAAACATGAAAATACATTCTTATTTATAATGTAAAACAGTAGGCTACCCCAAAACTCGTTTTGAAAAAAAACTTAAAAGCCATTTTGTAAATACTTCAAAATTACTTAATTCAGTTTTCACTCTCAGTTTCTCTCCCAAAAAACAAAACAAGTCATATATTCATTTCAAACAAAATATGGCTTTTTTTTTTTAAAAACTGAACAAATTAAGAAAACTGTTCATAAATAAATAACCTTAATAGGGCTAGAACCCACCTCGGTGGCTGTAGTTGGCTAACGCGCTAGTCGTGTCGAGCTCGACTGCTGAGGACGGGGAGATCGAGGTTCGAATCTCGGTCGGGTGAACTGGGGTGGTTTTTCTTAAATCGTTTTCCACTCTCCCTCCACGCAAATGTGGGTTCACACTTCCTCTAATTCACCCTTCCAAATTCCTAATCCAGTAGCGTAATTAGTAATTAAAGCGTATAACCCGAACGGGTAGTAAGACGTGGTGCTAAATATTATTATTACTAGGGCTATAATAATAATAATAATAATAATAATAATAATAATAATAATTATTATTATTATTATTATTATTATTATTAGCACCGCATCTTACTACCCGTTCGGGTTATACGTACTTAGGCTAATGTGTAATGGTAGGGTGATTGTGAGATGAAATGGAGGACCTACAGTTTATCACGGTGGAGGCCTGGCATTCCCCACATTCACAAGATGTCTTGTCAGAGGTGAAGGAAGGGTAATCAGATAAATCTGTGCCGGGACTGAGGGTTGAACCCCGGCCGCCAGTACAGAAGTCTGAGACCTTACCCCTTGACCGCCAGGTCACCAGGGCTATAATTAAAATCACAATCCGGCCATATAAATACCAAGTTTAAACGTAATCCATAAAACCGTTTTGTCTGTAGTCCCTGGGACAGAGATAGACATCGAGGAGAGACAGAATTGTAAGTCATTTTAACGAGCTCACAAAACGTCAATATCCATCATAAACTAAATAAATAATTATTGATAATCCGATTAAAATACTTTCCTTAGATAAAAAAGTGAAAATTGGATTGGGTAAAAAAAAAATCATAGATATATCAGTAACGTATTTAAAAGAAAAGTAATATATAAATGAGTCGTACTAACTTTTCAATAATAGCTCACCTCTTGATCCTCGACCAAAGTAGCAACTCTGCCAGGCTGAAACACAAAACAAAGAAAACATTACAAAAACACGTCCAGACTAAGAAGAAATGAAGGTTTGCAAAAAGTGTCAACGTACTTTCTGACATAGCTAACTTCACGAGTTGAACAATTCTAGTTCAAGTTCTGAATTAAAAATATTATAAAACATTGTTTAATCTCCATAGAAGAGGGGATAAACCAATGCCACACGAGAATATTTTCCTTGCACTAAGCATTCACTGCCGTCCTAAGTTTTTTAATTGTTGACCAACCCACTTTTTTTTAGTGCCGCGTCTTACTACCCGTCCAGATTACACACGTATATTATAATTAAACTAATGTGCTAGGGATGAATAATGATGGATTTAGAGGAAGTGTAGCCTCAATTAAATGGAGGGAAAGTGGAAAACCTTTTAGGAAAAATCACCTTTAATACACCCGACCAGGATTTGAAACTCGATCTCCCCGTCATCAGAAGTTTTGTCTATTTCGAGAGTAACTACTTGTACCACGCGGCCACATATTAAACAAATTAATAAATAACGAAGTGTAGTAAATCTAAGTTTTAAAATAACGTATTTACTACACACTACAAATACATAATAAATGAAATGTATGTTTGTTACTCAATCACGGCCAAACCACTGCATAGATTGCGCTGAAATGTATATTTGTTGCTTGATCACGGCCAAACCACTGCATAGATTGCGCTGAAATTCCCCATGGATAGTATAACTTGGAGCCCAGTTCACAAAGGTTATATTTTTTCTATGAAAATCCAATAAGATCGATTTTTTCTCCATATATTCTATCTTAAGCGACGTGATCAATCGTTATATTCTCCTGTTGAATGTAGAGTTAATTTTTATCTGTCGTGCTTGATCGCAAAATCAACTTCAAATCCAAAGCGTAGTTGCAGAATACATTTCAATCTTAAATCCAAAGAGAAACTGTATTTTGTGTAGGTTGTTATTGTATTCACACTAGTAGGAAAATAATGTATTTTTTTCTAACAAATAAAACTTATACATAGATAAAGGATAAAGCTCAATATATTTATTTGAAAAACCCTTAAAAAACACTTATAGCTGTAGTAGAAAATTTAAATTGTTGCAATCATGTATCTCCCCAGATAATAATAAAATGATGAAAATTTTAAATTTTAAAATTGAATTTAAGAAATATATGGCTCAAAATTTCACAAATTATTAAAAAAAAACAGCTTTTTGTTGTGGTAGAAAATGTAAATTAGGAAGGTAATTGCAGGGACCAATATTTTTCTTTAATAGCCTATTACTTCATATTGTATAAAAATAAATTATATAGAGTCCAGCAGCCAGACGATTAACATTCTTATTTGATAGAGTTTAGATATCTGTCCACATGAATTATAATAACACTTCTAAACATCCTAGAAATATACAATTTGGCATGATTGATCGGTCTTAAGATAATGTTATCTAAAAAGTCCAAAATGCGTAATTAGGCCAGAAACGTTAAAAATGAATACTATTTGTTTTAAACAGTGAATTATTATAGCAACTCTTTAACAACTAATTATTTATGCTATGTCACTCATATTTTACTAGCACCAACAAGTAATAGTTTAAATAGTGCGAATAGAGACGTTAAAACTTAATTTAAAAAATAAAGCTTAGCTTTTAACACGTGTTTAGATTATACGTTTATTTTTGTATTGTGTTTTTAGTCAGCCCACTTTTGGCGTTTTGTGTAATAATTTAAACCAACAAAGGGTTAAATTCCAAACAGAGAATTATAAATTTGTTTACTTTTCCCTTTGTTTAATTTTGTACACTAAAATTAGAACAAAGGATCCCCAGCGCGGAGATCAGGTACACCAGCTTATTGTATATAAATAGTTTCACAAAATATGTGTCAATGTCACATTTGGTATCGTGGAAGAAAGTGAAGAGAAAGCACTCACATTTTTCAACTGAGTTCGTACAGATAAGAAATTATATTTAAATCTCACGTCACTTCGGAGAGAACCATCGCGTTTTGAGAAATGGTTCTAAAAGAATAAGTACACAGGGCGCTCTCGTAGGGACGGTGTATAGCAGGGGGTCATTAAACCATGGATCACGAACTACCGTTGGTTCGTGACGGCATTTTCGGTAACTCACGTGGAAAATTTGTTTTGCGCTTTCCAAAGTAGCTTCCCGTTGAAAATGGTTGCCCTATATTTAGTATAAGTATGGTGTCTTGTTTGGAAGGAAAGTTATCCATTCATCTTTGGTTCAGATTGCACTCCCAAGTGAAGGTGCACCACCCTACCTATATTATTATTATTATTATTATTATTATTATTATTAGCACCGCGTCTTACTACCCGTTCGGGTTATACGCACTTACGCTAATGTGTAATGGTAGGGTGATTGTGAGATGAAATGGAGGACCTACAGTTTAACGTGGAATCCGAACCACGGTGGAGGCCTGGCATTCCCCACATTCACAAGATGTCTTGTCAGAGGTGAAGGAAGGGTTTGGTAATCAGATAAATCTGTGCCGGGACCGAAGATTGAACCCCGGCCGCCAGCACAGAAGTCTGACACCTTACCCCTAGACCGCCAGGTCACCTTAGAAGAAAGTAACAAACAACATGGTGTACACAATGTATCGTTCGGATTCACGAGGCAGCACTTCTAAAGCCACCACTGTTTTTTTTATTTAGCACCACGTCCTACTACCCGCTCAGGTTATACGCTTAAGTACTAATTACGTTAATGGATCAGGAATTGGAAAGGTTGAATGTAGAAGTAGTGAACCCGAATTTGTGTGAAGGGAGAGCGGAAATTCATTTAGTGAAAACCACCCCCAGTTCACCCGACCGAGATTCGAACTTCGATCTCCCTGTCCTCGGCAGTCTAGCTCAATACGAAACTAGCGCATCAGCCAACTAGGCCAGTGCGGGTCCACCATGTTGGTATCATATTCAGACATTGAGTGAGGTGTTTGTTCTCTATTGTGGTCTGAAGGTTTCCTACGCGAGCGAGACCTTGGACACAACCAGATGACACAGATTGGCTACAGATACCGTTACTCTCGTGTAGACCAGTGTTTCTCAGAGTTTCTCAGAGTTGTAATTAGGAGGGGATGGGGGAATTATATAGGGAACACGTTATACATAGGTGATACCATTTTAAGACTATAAATACAAGATTAAATGTAATCAATTAAATTACACGTTGAAAATATCATATAATAATAATAATAATAATAATAATAATTATTATTATTATTATTAGCACCGCGTCTTACTACCCATTCGGGTTATACGCACTTACACAAATGTATAATGGTAGGGTGATTGTGAGATGAAATGGAGGACCTACAGTTTAACGTGGGATCCGAACCACGGTGGAGGCCTGGCATTCCCCACAATAACAAGATGTATTGTCAGAGGTGAAGGAAGGGTTTGGTAATCAGATAAGTTTATGCCGGGACCGGGGATTGAACCCCGGCCGCCAGCATATAAGTCTGACACCTTACCCCTAGACCGCCAGGTCACCATCATATAATTAATTACATTAAATTATTAAGTAACAGTTGTATAATTATTTTTATCCCCCTAAGTCTAATAATTTTCGATAAATTGTTCGAATTAGTTTACTTAAGGTTGACACAGACTTTTTTCCTATTTGACTTATGTCTATTGAGGAAATAAATAGAGCATAGTGTGGATATTTAATAGTTTGAATTTTTTATTTTATTTTATGTGATCAATATTATTAAATACTTCTATTATTCTAAATATTATTATTACTTGACTTCCAGGTGTTTTAGGACCACTTGATAGTCCACCACGGACCCCCAGTGGTTTTAGGACCACTTGATAGTCCACCACGGACCACCAGTGGTTTTAGGACCACTTGATAGTCCACCACGTACTACCAGTGGTTTTAGGACCACTTGATAGTCCACCACGTACCACCAGTGGTTTTAGGACCACTTGATAGTCCACCACGGACCCCCAGTGGTTTTAGGACCACTTGATAGTCCACCACGGACCCCCAGTGGTTTTAGGACCACTTGAAAGTCCACCACGTACCATCAGTGGTTTTAGGACCACTTGATAGTCCACCACGTACCACCAGTGGTTTTAGGACCACTTGATAGTCCACCACGTACCACCAGGGCTTTTAGGACCCCTTGATAGTCCACCACGGACCACCAGGTCTTTTAGGACCACTTGATAGTCCACCACGTACCATCAGGGCTATTAGGATCACTTGATAGTCCACCACGGACCACCAGTGGTTTTAGGACAACTTGATAGTCCACCACGGACCACCAGTGGTTTTAGGAGCACTTGATAGTCTACCACGGACCACCAGTGGTTTTAGGACCACTTGATAGTCTACCACGTACCACCAGTGGTTTTAGGACCACTTGATAGTCCACCACGGACCACCAGTGGTTTTAGGACCACTTGATAGTCCACCACGTACCACCAGTGGTTTTAGGACCACTTGATATTCAACCACGTACCACCAGTGGTTTTAGGACCACTTGATAGTCCACCACGGACCACCAGGGCTATTAGGACCACTTGATAGTCCACCACGTACCACCAGGGCTATTAGGACCACTTGATAGTCCACCACGTACCACCAGTGGTTTTAGGACCACTTGATAGTCCACCACGGACCACCAGTGGTTTTAGGACCCCTTGATAGTCCACCACGTACCACCAGGGCTATTAGGACCACTTGATAGTCCACCACGGACCACCAGGGCTATTAGGACCACTTGATAGTCCACCACGTACCACCAGTGGTTTTAGGACCCCTTGATAGTCCACCACAGACCACCAGTGGTTTTAGGACCCTTGATAGTCCACCACGTACCACCAGGGCTATTAGGACCACTTGATAGTCCACCACGGACCCCCAGTGGTTTTAGGACCCCTTGATAGTCCACCACGGACCACCAGTGGTTTTAGGACCACTTGATAGTCCACCACGTACCACCAGTGGTTTTAGGACCACAGTTTGACAAATTCTGGTGTAGACTGCCGGATCTACACTGAGCTGCGAGCAGGAGAAAGAGAAAATGATGATGTTTATGTTTACTCAGCGCACAAGATAATCTTGAGTACAAATAGTAGTCCACTTCACACATGCACTCGACTTCGTTGGCCTTGGTGTAAAGTGTTAGCCTCAGGACCCGATGATCGTGGGTTCAAACTTAACAGGGCTCGAAGTATTTTTCTTAAGCGATAAATATCTAGAGCACAACTTCCTTCGGAGGAGAGTTAAAGCCGTCTCGCTCCCATGTAGGTTGTGGCGTGTAAGATAACCCTGAAAGGTACGTGAAAATACCTTTCCTTGCAAAATTTGTGAGCCTTTTCTCTCTCGCTCATAGAAATTCTCATGGGATGATACAATAAGTCCACGTGATAAGCATTGAAGGATTAAAATAAATAGTTTTGCTGGGTTTTCTAGAAGGATGATGACAAATTGTCGATAACATTACCTGGTAAGAACTCTAGTATGTACTGTATCTTATCACTTCACTTTTTTTCACAGCTTTTAATTAATTAATTAATTTAATTACAGCCAAGATCATGGAGATGAATAGTTGTCATAGTGTGAGTGTGTATCACAATTGTGGCTCTACCTTGTACTTACTTGTGAGTACTCTGCTCGGTGACTGCGAGCAATGACACCCCGCAAGGTAATTACGTGCGTAACAACTGAAGAAAGCGACTCGCGAATCACTTACACAGAAGCTGGTTAAGTGGAAGAGAAGGCTAAACCCTTAACTTTGCCAGATAAATAAAGGCCATTATTAGTATTAGCTTTCTTCATAGATATCACCTGACCAGGCGCACCGGAACCTTTATTGCCCGAGGGGAGCGGGTGGTGTGAGGGGGAAAATTGATGTTATTGTAACATTAGAAATGCTAAATAATGTTACAGCAATACTACCCGCCCCAAATAAAACCAATACATATAGACATTCCCATATCAAATATTTACAACACCTTACTATGTCTAAAATATGTGTTTTACTCATCCTAGAGTCTCGGCCAACAGCCATCACATGACTGGTGCGCATAAAATAATTTTGGAAATAAGAAAAAAACCACACTCAGTACACCCGACCGAGATTCGAACCCTCGATAACCCCGTCCTCGGCAGTCTAGTATACTGCGAGAGTAGTACCTTAGATCATGCGTCCACCGAAGCGCAGAAATAGATTTGTAGTTACGAAAAGTTCCTTCCTACCAAAATCTGACTCTAGGTAGGTAATACTTCTCGAACTAGGCATCGCGGTTTTCTGTACTCTATATTAGAAAACAGTGAAATTGAGACCAGTAAAAAAAATTTCACCTTATTTTAATTTTTTAAAAGAAAACAAAATGTACACATAATATGTAACAAAAAATTATTTCAAACTGAAGGCTGTTGTCAAATGATGAATGCATAAGATCGCACTTTGATACGTTTCCTGGTTTTAACACAACAGTGTATCTAATAGACCGGTTAATTAAGTGGCCGTGAGTTGGGCACTAAAATAGAAGACTACGCCTTATCTGTATTCTACACACCCTACCTCTTATCTGTGTTCTACACACCCTACCTCTTATATGTGTTCTACACACCCTACCTCTTATCTACGTTCTACACAGCCTACCTCTTATCTATGTTCTACACACCCTACCTCTTATCTATGTTCTATACACCCTAGGGCCTACCTCTTATCTACGTTCTACACACCCTACCTCTTATCTACGTTCTACACACCCTACCTCTTATCTACGTTCTAAACACCCAACCTCTTATCTACATTCTACACACCCTACCTCTTATCTATGTTCTATACACCCTACCTCTTATCTACGTTCTACACACCCTACCTCTTATCTGTGTTCTACACACCCTACCTCTTATCTGTGTTCTACACACCCTACCTCTTATCTATGTTCTACACACCCTACCTCTTATCTACGTTCTACACACCCTACCTCTTATCTATGTTCTACACACCCTACCTCTTATCTGTGTTCTACACACCCTAGCTCTTATCTACGTTCTACACACCCTACCTCTTATCTATGTTCTACACACCCTACCTCTTATCTGTGTTCTACACACCCTACCTCTTATCTATGTTCTACACACCCTACCTCTTATCTATGTTCTACACACCCTACCTCTTATCTGTGTTCTACACACCCTACCTCTTATCTATGTTCTACACACCCTACCTCTTATCTATGTTCTACACACCCTACCTCTTATCTGTGTTCTACACACCCTACCTCTTATCTATGTTCTACACACCCTACCTCTTATCTATGTTCTACACACCCTACCTCTTATCTGTGTTCTACACACCCTACCTCTTATCTATGTTCTACACACCCTACCTCTTATCTATGTTCTACACACCCTACCTCTTATCTGTGTTCTACACACCCTACCTCTTATCTATGTTCTACACACCCTACCTCTTATCTATGTTCTACACACCCTACCTCTTATCTGTGTTCTACACACCCTACCTCTTATCTATGTTCTACACACCCTACCTCTTATCTATGTTCTACACACCCTACCTCTTATCTGTGTTCTACACACCCTACCTCTTATCTATGTTCTACACACCCTACCTCTTATCTATGTTCTACACACCCTACCTCTTATCTGTGTTCTACACACCCTACCTCTTATCTATGTTCTACACACCCTACCTCTTATCTATGTTCTACACACCCTACCTCTTATCTGTGTTCTACACACCCTACCTCTTATCTATGTTCTACACACCCTACCTCTTATCTGTGTTCTACACACCCTACCTCTTATCTGTGTTCTACACACCCTACCTCTTATCTGTGTTCTACACACCCTACCTCTTATCTACGTTCTACACACCCTACCTCTTATCTGTGTTCTACACACCCTACCTCTTATCTGTGTTCTACACACCCTACCTCTTATCTATGTTCTACACACCCTACCTCTTATCTACGTTCTACACACCCTACCTCTTATCTGTGTTCTACACACCCTACCTCTTATCTGTGTTCTACACACCCTACCTCTTATCTGTGTTCTACACACCCTACCTCTTATCTACGTTCTACACACCCTACCTCTTATCTGTGTTCTACACACCCTAGCTCTTATCTACGTTCTACACACCCTACCTCTTATCTGTGTTCTACACACCCTACCTCTTATCTACATTCTACACACCCTACCTCTTATCTACATTCTACACACCCTACCTCTTATCTGTGTTCTATACACCCTACCTCTTATCTATGTTCTACACACCCTACCTCTTATCTATGTTCTACACACCCTACCTCTTATCTACGTTCTACACACCCTACCACTTATCTGTGTTCTATACACCCTACCTCTTATCTACGTTCTACACACCCTAGCTCTTATCTATGTTCTACACACCCTACCTCTTATCTGTGTTCTACACACCCTACCTCTTATCTACGTTCTACACACCGTACCTCTTATCTGTATTCTACACACCCGGTGTGCTATACAAACCCTAGCTCTAGAACAGCCTTTCACAAACTATTTTTAATATAGAGACAACCCGCCTCAGTGGCGTGGTTAGCTAACACACTAGTTTCGTGTTGAGCTAGAGATGCGTGGGATGTGTAGAGTGAGGTTCGAATCTCACTCGGGTGAACTGGGGGTGGTTTTCCCTAAATGTTTTCCCACTCTCCCTCCATGCAAATTTGGGTTCGCTTCCTCTAAATTCAACCTTGCCCATCAGCGTAATTAGTACCTAAGCGTATAACCCGAACGGTTAGTAAAACGTGGTTCTAAATAAATAAATATAGAGATCCTAGGTATAATATTCTCCCTGCCTGGTGGCCTACAGGGTCATTACATGTAGTTTCTATTGCTTATTGTAGTATTTTTAGTGTTTATTTAAATAACAAAATCAAAATAGATTTCAATAACTTTTTAGTCAGATAAAATGTAAAACACAATTTTAAATTAAAATGGGACTTTTTTACACGTTCGTAAAGTGAAAAAATAAAGGGCACGACAGAATCGCACAAACATTTTCATATTGTGTATTATAGCTTGGAAACTAATTTTCAAAAATAGGTTTTGAGTAAACTACCTTCTCATAAAAACACACACATTGTCTTGTTAATCACAATAAACACTCTTTATATATAAGTGTTAAGCCAAATGGTTCAAATTTATTTAACAACATTCGAATTCTCAAAATAAACTATTTGTAAACAACCCTAAAATTATTTATTATTTATATAAATAAAAATGTATTCTTATTTATCATGGAAAACTATTCCCACATTCTCATCATAAATTCAAGCTTGGAAAATTTGATCTTCTCGAAAGCTATTTACAACGGCCCTTTTCTGGATTTTTTGAAAATTAAATGCCTATAAAATATATTTGACGTGACCTTCCCACTGCCAAATTTTTGAAAATTGAATGCTTTCAGAAACTAATTTATTTGAAATTTATAGAAATTTAGATAACCCTAGAAACTATTTAGTGTGCTCCTTGTCTGATATTTTCTGACATTTAGATGTCTCTAAAAGCTAAACAAAGTCGTCATCTCCATCAAATTTTTGAAAAGTGAATGCATCTAGAAGTCATTTGGTGTTTGATTTGTGGCCAACTTTCAGCTTCATATTCGATAACATCAGAGGGTTTTACATATATCTAGGGGTGAGGGGCAGGTTATTTTCAGGGGGCAATGCCTCCCCAGTTCCACCAACATCGGATGAAGGAGATTGGATGGGTGAGTTGGCGTGATGAGAAGTACGAGGGAAAAGGGGGGAGGGGAAAGGGCTAGGACTCTAGGACCTTTAGCAACGTTGCAAATAAACACGTTGGTCTGGGGCTATTAAATGAAAGAATGATCCTTGATGCCAGATATCAAGAAACTAGCCGGCTTAGGCGAAACACAATACCTCATGGGACCATTTTCACTTTGCACGCAAAATAGATAATTATAATTCGTAAATACTTTTATAATTTACTTATTGATAATAAGTAGTAAGATGACTTTACAGTTTCTTATTTAATGTCTTGAAAATATATATTTTAACTAAAATTAAATATAGTAATCCCTATTATTGGATATTTCATGGTGGGGGATTAAGGATGTAAATCCCAGGAACAACCCCGCCCCCTTTACTTAACCTCCCTCCATCTCTTTGGATTGATGTTAATCGCTGTTTCTAATTGATTAAACTTAAATAAGGACGTCTTTAGAAATAGTTAAGTAGTTAACCTGTGTATTTTTTTAAAATACATTTTATTAACAAACTGTAAGATCGACTGTCAATTATTTAAGCCAACAGTGCAATAAAAATTGGTTGAAATTAATATTGATAGTGGTACACCGCCATTTAGATAAATTCCAATAAACTATTCTATTGTTTGAAAATGTTTACGGTAACATGGGTCTCAGGTTTGATTGCCATGTCCAGGTGTCATTTTTAAAATAATTTTATGCAAATATAGCATTGAAATATCTTATTACTTAAGTAAATGTCCTATAAATATCAAAATACTGTTCAGAATGTATTAATTATTAAAAACTATTCTATCTCCAGTGGATACATGATTATATCACAGATTTTGCAGTTTTGGAATTTATAAATGTACTTAAGAGAAGTTTACCTTGAACAACTAAAACAAATGGTTGGTAGTTTTAACTACTTAAATCAGTTTTTACTAAATTTCACTTGTTTATAAAAGTAAAAAATTAATGACATGCATATTTTTTTATCTAATTGAAACTAATAGATTCAAACGTTGGACCAGTGGCGTCTATCGGGTGAGGAGGGGGCAAAATCCCAAAGGCCCGCACCCAAAATGGTGCCCAAAACGCAGGCCCACCTGCCCAAAATTATTTTAAATGTAGATGCTTGTTTAGCCTCTATAAGTGTTAATATTGATTATTTTGTTTTTACACTATACAGTTAAGGTGGAGTGCTAGTGAGCGTGAGTTTAGGGCAGTATTTTTGCAGTTTTTATAGCACAAACATCTTTTGGCCAAAATAAATCAAATATTTCTTCTATAGAAACATAGATATTTGTTTTCTGCACATGCTAATATCAACAGTTGTTGAATATCTGTCATGAGCATGGCGGCATTCGGTGACAAACTTTTCTCTTTATTTAAAAGGTTTGTCACCAAATGCTGCCATGCTCATGACAGATATTCAACAACTGTTGAGATTAGCATGTGCAGAAAACTAAACTCTATGTTTCTATAGAAGTAATATTTGATTTATTTTGTCCAAAAGTTGTTTATGCTATAAAAAATGCAAAATTAATGCACTAAACTCGCGCTCACTAGCACCCTGCCTTAAGTTAATCATTTCAGTAGCAATTTTACTAGACAAATGTTTTCTAAAATGTAGACGCGAATTTACGTGTATTATTAAAGAATTCCAAGAATAAATGGCAATATAGTTTATTATAATCTACAATTATACATAAGATATTTTTAGGGGAGGGGCAGCATGACAGTTTTGCCACGGGCCCATTACTGCCTAGTCACACCTCTCCATTGGACACGCTGATGAATGACCTTGTGGGTCTATAAAATAATAATGCACACATTATATAAAATATAAAATGCAATGATGCATTAATTCCCTTAAACCCGTATTCTCATTGCATATAAACGCTGTGACAGATGGTTTCAAATAGTTAACATATATTTTTAATGTTTCTTAACGTGTACTTAATTCTTCATAAGGACTAAAGTGAACCAGGAATTCTATTTACTAAAGGGAGTAAATTTTTTTTTCGTACATGCGTTATGTGCAGTGTTACAGCATCATTTATATAATGACCGACCTCTTGGTTTAGTGGTCAGTCTTACTGGCTACTGACTCAGAGGTCCCAGATTCGATTCCCTGCGGCCCCATAGCTACTTTTTCCGAAAGGAAATTTTTCCTATGGTTGCCATGGTCTGGTCAGGATTTGCACCACATACTCATCATCATCATCTCACCAGGACGAAGTAACCGCACATGCATGATGCCCCAACCTCAGAAGACGGCTAGGTACATATCCGCCACCGCCAGTAAAAGACCAGGAATATTCGGCCGATAAGCCATGCATGATGCCGTATGTTACAATTAAAAAATAAATCAATTGATTATAAAACTATTTGAGTTCCCCTCTTCCTCCCACCACCGCTTCATATTACTCACCTTGCTGATTGAAGGCCAGAGAGGGGGCTTTCCCCCCTTTCCTTTCCGGAGCGTAGGGTAAATACAGCATGCACTCCTTTAGAAGAAAGTTAAAAAACGAACTCACCTTTTCTTCAGTTCCTCTGTGCGTCGCATTTCCTTGCCAAAATTTCCTAATGAATCCTTTGATGTATCCAGTGACAGACTTGCGAAATTCGAACCCAGGATTCCAGCATAGAGACCCGTAGCCGAAAACCCACAAACCGGAAGAAGAACTCGCTTCATTACCGTTCATAACTTCCGCCTGATCGACACGTTCCATCTCCGTATAGTAACGACGTTTACAGTAACATTTTAACGGGATTTAAATTGAATAAATTAATTGACACAACCATAACGTTACTACCTAAAAACTGGATGATATATTTTCCTCGTCCGAAAATTAGATTTCCGGTTCATAAAAAATAAATAAAACACTTTTGATATTATTTTTACTTGTATGACATATGTAAACACGCGATGAGAACTAACACGAAATGTATCACAATATCTACGTAGACGAGGAAAGATAGTCGAATAACACTACGGAGATGTTATCTGCCATGTGTGTTCAGGAATCTGAAGAGTTTTGAACACACATGGGCAGTAACTCTAATCTAAACTAACCTAGCGGCCTTCCCATCTGTCTGTGATCGCGAGATGCTAAAATAAAAAGCCTCCCGCCCGTGATGTGTACAGTATTGAGATGGTAGGGGCAGGGAATGAGGGGGTGGGGTAGACTGGCTGACGACACAACTTGGACGGGCGGCCAATTGCGGCTCAGCGCGCCAGTCTCTGGTTTGAATGTGATTCGTCCTCTCCAGAGGCGGCTGACGCAACATCCCAGCTGTGTTGACTTGCCATTTTCTACTGAGATGATATGGTAATTTCTTTTGTTTTTAATTGCTGTTGTTCCTCAAACCATTGAACGATGACAAACACGACGTGATGTTTTTCTAATCTAGTCTTTAAAGAAAAGCGAAACTTTATAACTGTTGATTAAGTTTATAAATACTGATCATATTTCGACCAAAGATTTTTTTTAAATCTTATTTTAAGAATACGAGGTTTATCACTACCTCACTTAGTATTATACTCTAACGAAACGGTCTAGCTTAGATCCACGAATTATAATATCTTGGCTGCGGATAGAACATGTAAACCTAATTATAATATTCTAGATACAGCCCAGAATTATATCAAGGTCCTCTAGTATAAAGTTACGATTCATCGCCAATTTTCAGGGTCAGTCCCCGAAATAAAACTTATGCCTCGTAGTGACTTTGTCCCCGATTTGTTAAATAAATGGATACAATTTAAAATGAATATGGATTAAAAAAAGTAATGTAATCAAGTATGTTATTTAAAAGATTTAAATGTAAAAGTTCTCAACAATGCCCATCATCATATCTATCGATGAGCATTTCGAATCGCTACTCAAGTACATTAGCGGTGAGGCTCAATCTACTTACTGATTGGTAATTTAGGTTTTACTCGCGTCACTTTTGAGTCTTATTTGAGTAGCTCCGTGGGTGATAGGCCTTAGACTAAATAGTCGAAATTCTGACGTCAGCCAAACTCTCATTTGACTTGAACCACTTGTTAGGGGGCGGCCAGACTGAGCGAGCGAGCGCGCGAGCGACTAAAATATAAAATAGAACACATGGATTCTAATGGGAGGTGGCCACACTGGAGCGCGCGAGCGAGCGAGCGCGCGCGCTTGAAAGATAGAACTGTTTCTATTTTTCAAGCGCGCGCGCTCGACCCGGTACAGTCTAGTTTACAGGCGCTAGGCAATATTATTGTATGTTGGTTCATTGAGTGCTGGGAAACTTCTCATTTTGACATGATATTTGACTTTTTTCTATCAGTGATAGATTTAACACACTTGCTATTAATGGCCTAATTTAATTGGTAAGACCATAAATATATGTAAGCCCGATATGTTACAATACTTCAATATTATAATCAAAGTAGGCCTTTACAAATAATAATCACCATTAGTTTGGAGAGTATGAAA
>CABEEJ010000080.1:0-30804 GCA_901482245.1 Timema douglasi | reverse complement strand
CCCCCCCCCCGGCTACGCACCTGTTATTATATACTGAGTGGATTATAGTACTGTGAATTAATAGCTAATAATATAATAATACTGGACATAATATAATTATAAACTATTTCAGCGCAATTGCATTTTATGTAGTCCGCCATCTGGAGATAAAATAATAATAGTATTAGTATTGTAAAAAAGTATTTTATTATTAAACACGTTTTGAGTTTTTTTCATTTATGATTTAGTTAATTCTTCAATATTAATCATTTTATCATCCTACCTCAGAAATGATTATCAATAGAAAATCAATATTTATTTCTCTGTCAACAGTTAACAATCTCATCTGCAGACATACATTATTTAGGGTTTGCAAAAGCAGAGGCGCATTGATTTGTAACCATGGACTGTCGGATTCCACTTAATACAAGGCTACCGGTGCCCTTCGATCAGGGAATTTCTGGGTTAGTTTGGGATCAATTTTACGAAAAATATTGAAATATTGAAATATAATACTATCACAAAATATATATGACAAGTCAAAGTGATTTATTTGCCAGGCGGGCGGGGGCCTCTGTGCATGGTACACTTGGCACACTTGGCACATGTCTTAATCCGAGCCTGTGTGTAGGTTGGTGAACCGAGATGGTTTTTACAAAATGGTTTCCCACTATCTGGCCCGCCGCACATTGGACACAGCACAGGCGCAGTTTAGTACCAACTCTGTTGTACTTCGGTGGGGACGCGGTAGTTGGCCTAAAAATGAAATCAAAAGTCATTTGGCCTAAAGGCGTTTGGCCTAAAAATTAATTTCATTAAAGCCATTTGGTCTAAAGTCAGGTGGCCTAAGAATTAACTTCACAAAAGTAGTTTGGCCTAGAGTCATTTGGCCTAAAATGTAAATTTAAAACCTTCTGGTATCTTCGTAAAGTAAAAAGTACTGTTAGTTGTTTCATCTGAATATAGATAGCACAACTGATGCGAGAAAATTGAAATATTTATAAAAACATTGACATATATGCAGCTTTACCCCAACAAACCTATAATATTAATTCTACAAACAAAAACAATAGATCAATAGTTCACAAAACACTACACCACCTTTTTTGTATACGATTTTAGCGAAAAACAATTTAAAAAAACAAAATTTTCAGCACCGTTCACGCGCGGTAAAAGGCAAAATGAAAATGGAAACCAATATTCAACCTACCCACTTTCAATTTGTCTGAAGTAACACACGGTTATCGTTTCAAGTTACTGGATTAAAGCAATGTTAACTCTATATGAACATATTTTTTTTTATTAATTGTATTAATATATATATACTAGCTGACCCGGCAAACGTTGTTTTGCCATATAAATAATTTTTAAGTAATTTCTAGTGTAGACAAAAAATAGCTTACTTATTGTAAGTGTGTAAGAATGTGGTATATGCGTGAAATAGGCATGGAGCGCTGTGAACGATGAGGGAATATAAAAATAACAAAAGGCAAACATTATTTTTAAGTTATTATAATTTATTCCTTAAAATTATATATCATTAATTAATCAATTACGACAGTAACACTAACAAACAATATCAATCTCTTAATGCCATAGCGTGAACAATATTTTTTGTTAGTCCATCTTTAGCTAACACAAACAAACTGGATGGTTTACCCACTCGAGAGCATGCCACGTATAATTGTCCGTGTGAAAAACATGGTGTTCTCAAATCTAAGCCACAAATAGACATCGTTTGACCTTGGGATTTGTTGATAGTCATTGCAAATGCCAATCTAATCGGAAACTGAATACGTTTGAATTGAATTGGCACATGACGATTGATCAGTTATCGACCGGGGATGAAAAATGATTAAATTACTAAAATGGCTATTAAAAAATAGGGGTTGGTGATAAAAGGGTAAAAATTTAGGGTTGTATGTATTTTTTAATGCGACATAATAAAAAAAATAAAGATATTAAAAAAATGTCTAAAAATTATAGAAAAATGTTAAGGGTGGACAACCCTTATCACTAAGGGGTATGAAAAATAGATGTTGGCCGATTCTCAGACCTACTCAATATGCTCACAAGATTTCATGAGAATCGGTCAAGCCGTTTCGGAGGAGTACGGGAACGAACATTGTGTCACGAGAATTTTATATATAAGACAAGATAATAGTAACGTATGAAATAAGTTTTGCCAGTGAATATCATAATGGCCATAAATATATAAACTTAAATTATGGTTTTGACTAGATCCTTAACTCCATTATTATATTTAGTATTATTATTATTATTTATACAATTACTACATTTTTTTTCAAACAGTTTAACTATTTTCATTACGGTGATATTATAACAACACGGGTATAACAACATGGGTTATGTTCACAAAATAAGTCCCTTGTTTAAATATTATACACTAATTTTCCTCCTAGTAATTAGCAAAGCATTCTCACGATTTCTTTCAACTAATACGCTATAATATATATACTAGCAATAAAACTTGTTGTGCAAAAAATACAAAGAGTTTTATGAAACTGTCGTTGGTCTTTTTTTAAATTCATCATTAAACGTAAAAATACTAAATGCAAAAGCGTTTACAGAATGATAACTTCCAAGGAACAGAAACACGTACGATGTAAGCAAGTGGACCTCCGAGAAGTCAATGGCTGCTGCAGAGGCCAGAGGGAAGTTAGCAGTGAAGCAAAGATTGGTCTCGGACAGTGGTAGAGTACATTCGTTGACACACACTTCCACTATGAGGGGGATGGGGGGTTATAATTGAAAGAACAAGTACAAACCATATTTTATTGAACATACGATATGTTACATACAAATTAAATTACCCTTTGATGGGTGTCGTTGTGAATTCTCTATGTATACACTATTACTACCTAGCGCTCCCTTTCGCCCCAATTTGACCTTTGATCTTTGATCCCGACGTAGAGGGAATATGGATTGTGATGCTCTCTGATTGGCTGATGGCTTCCCTCTCCCTTCCCCCCTTTACAGTGTTCCAAACTTGTTGATTCTTGTGAAAACTTATTTATTTTCTGTCAAAACTTGTTTTTTATGTGTGCTCATTGGTTTTTTATGTCTGGGTAGAATTGGGATGGGCAATGGAGCTTATTTTATTTATTGGATTTTTATTTATTTGTGTGGGAGTGTATTTTATTTATTGGCGTGCACTCCACGGCGTCGGGTGCTCCTCCAGTGGCGTGTCGTCATCGTTGACTAGGGAAGGAACACGGAGCACGAAGCTCTCCTGACGGAAGCGTAGCATAGAGTGAACATTGGCTCCCTCTCACAAAACTCTGTTGGACTTCCTCTCCCTTCACCCCCTCCCCTCATTTCGTCATACCCATCTTCGTGAGTTCAGTGGGGGTCAGACCCCCTCACGGTGGAAATTTTGATTTTAATATAATTAAACATATTGAAATATGCTTATTTGTGCTGTGATAGAATCTGAAAAGATGTCGTCCTACAAAGATGTAAATTAAAACATATAGGTAATTTAAGAATCAATTAGCCAAAGCTATTATTTATGATTTAGTGATGATTACTACATTTTTATATCGTTGACACCTGGATACAAGATTCGAACCAGGGACCTTTGGCTCAACATCAAATAATTACCATGCGCAATATAGAGTTCTGTCTCTCTGGTTAATAACCTGCTAAAATCAATATAATTAATATATCGGTATACTTAAACATGTTTAAACAATATATTTACGTTTTAAAATACCAAATTCCCTCGCCAAAGCGTCAAATTGATGATTACGAGATGGCCGCGCTCTCTGTTATTAAAAAGTAAGAGTGGGGGTTGAAAGCACTTGTTTTTAGACCCACCCAACATTTATTGCCCCAAACTTAAACTAAGATCTTCAGGCAAGCATGCGATAAGAGCTGATTTTGGGAGAAAGAGCGAGCGTATTATTACTTGTAGATGTTACTAAAATATATTCTTTAATTGTTTAAGAGCGGACAACTTATATATTAGACGATCTATTGCGTCCAACAGTTTACCGCAGCAGGGAATTGTTTCCAAATTTCTCCACCTGAAATAGATGAGCCTGATATTTAGAACGGGATTCGAACCTAGGTATATTTCGCTGGGGGTGGTAAGGATTTAAAGCCTTTACACATGTCACCGGGTAGAGTTTGACAGTAGTGTGAGACCAGGCGAAATGTGTAATAGTATTTGACAGGGTTTGAAATGTGAAGTAATTACCATTTGTTGCCCTCTAAGGGTCTTGAACCCCTACCTCCTTTCGTCACATAGTGAGATGTCTACCCACATTTGCACGCCGTTGACATCTGAACACGGGGAAATCGAACCCACCAACACCGTCTGGATATATTTATACGAATGAGAGAAACAGAATAATACAATTAGTGGTTGTAGTGATGTAACATCATTTGCACAGAGTTTAAATGTGAAAAAATATATCGAAGTTTAACAACCAAATATCCCGAAGCTATTATTTATGCTTTTAGAGAGGATTATTCCGGGTAGATATCATTGACACCTGATAATGGAATTCGAACCCAGAACTTTTGGCGCAACAACAAAAAATTATCATATGCAATATAGGGTTTGTATTTATAAAATAATTAGCATTTGTTGACCATGTAGGGATTTGAACTCTCCTACCCCCTCGCGTCACAGGGCGAGATGTGTTCACGCATTTGTGTAGCTGGAAAAAATAAACAAGAAAGCAGCGGGTAGATAGCGGTCCTTCATGAAAGATCGGATACCCCTAGCCAGCAACGGAGTGACACGTCCATGCTCTCCGGGAGAGCTAGCACGCCTGTCGAATAACTATAAATCCATTCTGTTTAACACGGATTGGGCAACCACCGATGCGGAAATTAAATTATTAACCAATAAGAAGCTGTCACCTTTACATGCGGCATACCCCGTTGAAGCGACTATAGATAGACCTTGAAATCATTATTCGGTCATTATAATAATGAGTGATACACATAGAAATGAGTTTCATACGTTGGAAAATTGGATAAATTCAGGTATGTTTTAGAAGCGTTTTGTGTATTTTAATGGTAGCTAATTTGCGTATTACGTCTTTGGTGTACAGAGGTATTTGTTCCTTTGATAGACTGTAAATAATACGTACCCCCCGACGCCTGCAGCGCTGGCAGCGCCTGATAGCCCGGACCCTTTAGCTCTTTTTAGCGAGGATAGAATTTTCCTGTTGGATGGCGACTGGTGCATGGGTAATTAGCTTCCAGCTATAGATTTAGAGAATTGGCAGTGGTTTTTTCCCCACGATAATATTTAATATGTATTTATTTAATTTCAGATTACTGGGATCCATATGGGCTGGACGCTGGCCTGAGGTACCACGAGGCGCCCTCAGTGTATTTAGCGGCGTGTGTGTGGGCGCCACCCCTTGAAAGCTGTGAAGCGGAGATGGACCCTATACTGGCGCAGCTCCTTGAAGTGGTCGGTTCTCTGCCCAGCACCACTGACTTCACGCCACCAGCAGGCTTCAGCCCACAGGTCCATACCGCAGCCAGTGGAAATATTATCAACGGTTTGCCTGATGTTTAGGGTGAATTGGACGTGATAGACCATCTGATATGTAAGTTTGCCACTCTTAAATTACTAAAGAACACATTTTAGTACCATTTACAAGTAACTATACTATAGCCACTAGCTTGGAAATAGACAGCTTATCAGCCAAGAGTTATTTGCGCCCTTTATTCCTCAAAACCACAGTTGTTTTGCTCGCATACAATAACCTGTCAGCTGATCGTCTCAAGAATATTAGGTCTTATATTCATGGTATAGAAGGTTATTATTACAGACATTCAAATCCAGAGGAAAGAGAAAGAAAATTATAATTGTCACTTTAGTCGCGTTTTCAATGTGATGGAACAAATTCAACCGCCACCTTAGCGCATTTGATAGCATATTTGTATACTAAGCTATAGATCCCGGGTTAGATTCCCGACACGGCTAAAAATGTTGGTTTGATAAATTAACAGCCAGTGGCCACAGATTTGTGGATATCCTAAACTTTTAAGTTATTAGCATTTTATGAATAAAAAAGTGGCCTGAGCTTTAGGCTGGAAAAAGGTACCGGATTTAAATTAAATTATAATATTCAATGAAAAAAGGTTTTATTTAATTCTAAAACAAAATTATATCTACCAATAGAAAACTTAATTCTGACAATTAAAAATTACTCTCTGACATCGATATCTATTTTTACCAATTTGTGTTAAGACATGTTTTCCTAAATACATTAATTAAAGCTAGATTTTTAGAATGATTAGTGTGGTTAAAGTAAACTTGGTTATTTATAGAGGTTACAGATGGCATTGGAAGTCAATTTAGAGCCGAAATAAGTGTGCGCTGCTGAGTAATTATCTGAATTTAAAACGGGAATAATGTATATCTAATGTTTCAATGTGTTTTAAGAATACAGATATTTTTACAGGCATTTAAATATATACCGGCATGATAGTTAAGCGAAGAAATTAAATTGTTGCTTTAGACAATTATTAAAAGGAGAGAAAACCCTATAGTTGTTTAGTGGGCCAAGGGTCACGGGTTCGATTCCTTGGCATGGGTGAAAATGTAGGTTTAAAATTTCATAGTCATAAATAAACTACCCTGGACTGTATTTTGTACATGTACTAGGGCTCAAATGTATTTATTATACAAACTTTGCGAATGTTGGGTTCAAGTGTATTTTATTACACACACTTTGCAAATTTTGGCTTCAGTTAAAGCAATTATGTTTAGCAAAAAATTGTAACACATATTATATACATACCAAAAGTAGTTTGAAAATGAAAAGTATTATTAATTTTTTGTCATCATTTAAAGAGAAAAAAGACGCGTTAGTTTTCAGATAATAGAATAAATATGATTTTAACAATTATATTTCAAGTGTTTACTTTGAAGATAGTTTGACGTGTGTTTGAATTCATGCGTGCGTGTTTTAGTTCAAATGAAGGGTGGAAATGTCGGCTCCATCCTCTCGGTGGGAGCTGCACCACCATCGGTACAAGGAGACAGTGCCCCGCCTCCACCACCTCCAGGGCCCCCACCACAAGCTGGAGAGTGGGTGAACAGAGACATTCACATCCCATTGTTGGATTTGGCATCAGCCAGTCCCTCATCACCACCCCTACCCAGAATTAGTGGCCCAGTAAATCAGGTTGATGGAGCATTGTCCAAAGGTGTCCCTCTTCAAATCGTCGAGGAGAGAATTAAGCAAATAAAGCGTGTTTGTTTTATGTCGGGAGAGAATTTATTATAAAATTAGAAACGCTAGCGAGCGATCATGACGCTCTAACTTGGCTTGAGGAGCAAATAAATTCTTTGTTAGGGCATCTCCAGGACCATGGAGTTAGTGGCGAGGATCACGTAGGTCTACTATTAGTCAACATAGACTCCTCGTCAAGACATGTATTTGTCTCATATAGGCGGATAGATCAACTTGACGACAACGCTGTGCTCTCTAATGTATAATGAATTATACAAAGCAATGATTCATTCCACACTTCGTCCCCCATGTATGTCAAGCTTCACCACTTTAAAAAGCCATATGGGAGGGGTAATCATAGATGTGATAAACTCACTCCCGCTAGCGCATATAACCGTAATAACAAAGGAATCATTATGATTCAAAATGGCGATGATACACTTTGTGTTGCCCGTGCATTGATGGTCACCAAGGCTGTGTGTGACGCTATAAGAGAACCAGGTTGCATGAACATGAACAACTATAAGCATACAAAGGAGGGCCGCAACATTCAAAAATACAAAGGAGAAAATTTATGCCATGATGCTCGTGTGAATTTTTTGAAAGGTGGTGAAATAACTGAACCGAAACAAATTCAAACATACCTCTCCGAATACAAAATCACAGTGTTAAGGTAAGGTCGGTGGAGACAAGTCCTATATGAGGGGCCTACTCCTCCCGAAAATTCCTCTAAGGGGTACCTATTTGTATTTTCACGAAGATAAACAAAACCATTTTGATGTCATAATATCCTTGACAGTCGCATTTAAGTGCTCGTACTTTTACCATGAGTGTCGTGTGCCATTTGATCATAAGAACGAGCACAAATATGAATCCGCGTGCAAAAAGTTTTAGAACTAGTGCACTAGCTGGGTTCTCTTGTCTTTTATTCTCCAACCAACATATTCTAGGGATTAAAAAATTAAAAACATTTCATCGCTAGTTTTTTATTGACAATCAGCAATTAATTAATTTAAAACATTCATAACGTGCAGCCACAACAACATAGAGTGCTTTTTTATAAGCAGCAATATTATTTAGGTCTTGTAACCACTACAAGTAATTAAGATTAAAGTGCAAAATGAATTATATAATTGTGATAGCAAGAAAAAACATATAATCACTCTTTTAACTAATAAAACAAACATCATGAGAGAATATAATCTCTTCTAAAATCTAGAAAATGAGTAGGATTCACCTACAAAATAGTTCAGGACACGCTGAGAGGCGCTTAAAACGTATATAGACAATGTCTCCAAAGTTTTTAACTGGCATTCTTACTCTTCCAACACCCTTAAGAACAATAGCATTCAGTTCATTGGTTGTCTCTTCCAATAGCACAACGTTATATATTTTGTTTCTTTGAAGTTAATTTAAGCCCTTGACACGATTTTATTCCTCTTTCTCGGTTAGGTCTAACGCACTGCACAATACCTCCTTGTCCCAACGGCATCCTGGTGTGCAGGATTTGGAGGAGTTTGATGACATTGATGTTTATGTCGAATAGGATCGGAGAGCTTTGTGTAGGACCCTTCACAAATGCCGCATTTAAATGGCAAAATGGCAATGGAGATACAGCGAAAGAAAAATTCCTGCTGGAAAAACAAAACACTCTCACTCAAGCGGCAATGCTCTTTACTCACAAACTGCGTTTCCCTCTCACGTTTTTTAAAATGTTACCACTAGCTCCAATGAAGTCAGCAGAGTGCTACGACAACATAAGTACGCCTAGTTTTTTTTAAGTTCACTTTTAAACATAACACTTTGTTCTCCGAAACATAATACAGCGTTGTTTGGATTTAAATCACTTACAATCAAAATAATAGGCAGACTTTGGAAGGAAGACGTTACCGAAACTGCCTAGACCGACTATGTAGTCATCGGGTGTTTCACCCATAATTTTATCATATGAATAGATTTGGTACATTGTTAAATCCTCGAGATTTATGGGTTCTTTGGACTTTACCTCCTCCTCCTCCACTGGTGGTGGGCACGCGGGTGACTGCTGACTCTGATGTCTGGAGGCAGACGACTCTGGTTGTGGGCACATGGGTGGCTCTGGCTGTGAGTACTCTGATGTCTGGTGAGCAGACGACTTTGGTGGTGGGTACGCCGGTGTGACTGACTGTGAGTACTCTGATATCTGGTAGGTAGATGACTCTGGCGGAGGGTACGCCGATGAGTCTGGGGGTGATGGTCGTAGCTGTGGTATTGTGAAGGAGAGTGGTGGGTGGTGTGGAGCTATGAAGTGTGGTGGAGGCCTTGTCAACACGGCCATAACGTCCCCTTTGCGGAAATTGTACACAGAACATGCCATATAACACAGGTAAGATTTCTAGATTCCTTCGTAGAGTAATACTCCAGTCGCTCTTTCGTGTGACAGGTAGACTTTCAGAACTCGATGTAGCCCCTCTCCTCTCTGTCGTGGTTCATTCCTTTGTAAATTACATGTCTATCGCTCACAGCCACACTGTGAATATATTCTACTGTCATATAGAGACGCCCCGCAATCGTGTGACCTAAAAACATTAAATTAATATAGCCGGTTCTAAACATGATGAGCGTACCTGACCACTAAACGTAATGTATAGGGTCTACCATACGATACGCTGCACATGTATTAACTGCCCAGCTGCCCGATGTTGTTAATTTCAACTGCTTGACTCTTCCGCCCCCTCTCTAAAACGCTTTAAAAGTTAACAATGGTATTGTAACACCCACAGATAATCGGGAAGCGTGTGTAAAGAGCATCCAAGGGATCACAAGAGAAAACATAGTTTTATTTTAATTAAGTCAGGTATGAAGGTAATGAAGATACATAATATATTTCAACAATGGCATAAAGAGCCCATTTGTAGTCTGGCAATAAACATCAATTCAAGATGATTCAAAATATATACATGAAATTGCGAAGCCATAAAATTTACTTTAAATATTGATATATAATAAATAATGTACTCTGTCAAAGCAGACACTAGAATAGTAAGATAAAGTGATTACATCTATAATATATAAGTCTCAATCATTGCCGTTGAACCCTATACCTAAGTAACAATGGATGATTTAATTTTATAATTTACTTTGAAGTGCATAAATATGGTTCGTAAACCGCCGTTGAATCTATACAACCTAACAAGATAACCTAATTTGATTTAAATATATATACAATAATCCACGCAATTAAAGCGTGCATACTTTATTTTAATAACGTTCCTGAAACTTTTATAAATAGCAATGTAATCGCTTAACTGAACTAAGTGAAGATGAGAGCGTACCACAAGTACACAAAGAATAATAACGCAAATCATGAATTCCCCTTAAAAACAAATATTATTGACTCGCGGTTCATCCGCGCTACACCCCATCAGAAAACCCATCTATAAAACATGATTATAATAAAGTAAGCCCAAACAACAATTTTGAAAAGAATCCCTCCCCATTATTTATATCAGAACAGAATTTTGAATAAAGTTCCCTAGCCCTAGTTTATATCGGCGCCCTCACCTTTGTGCAAGCCATTGGTACAATGAGTGACGAGGTAAACAATACAAGCCATTATATAATAAATACAGCCTACACATGTTCTCAGAGGAGGGGAAAAGCAGGGTGTAAACAAAGAACAAAAGAAAGGGAGAAGACTAGCTCTCTCGAAGCTTAGCTGTCAGCCCAGTAACCACTCGAAGTTTACAGAACATCCCAGATGGCGGAACCAGAAACGATCTTGGTCAAGTTAAGTCCTTGTTTGTTGTAAGCCGGGCTTCGATGACGAGCGAAGCGCTGACCAGCGTCTCGTTTCAGTCGAAATGGTTCAACTCACGGGAGAGGATGTCTTAGTGTGTGTTAGTGCTCCATCAGACGGAGAGAAGCCAGGCCGGAGGTGGTGAGTCTTGTAATTCCATATTACTGGGTGGTATGCTTTAGATGTTGTTATTGGTTGTAACATCGTTACAGTAGGTGAACCGAGTTTTACTCCGACGCAGGTAAATACTAGTTTTTCGTTATTAATCTCGCATATGTCTTCATCTGTTAGAGTCCAAAACGACAGGGTAAAAATATACAAAACTTGCCATCTATATAGACTATTAGGCGTCTCCCAAACATTATATTGACCGCTTTTAATTTATCCACCAAGTACTTTGGATCGACGGTTAGATCACACAATTTTACGGTATGCACGGCGTCAAAAATATTTACCAGTGGCTATAAATTGTCCATCTTGAACTCTACAAACGCTTATAAATAGAAGACCGAGTGGGCCCCTATATATCCACCACTACCTCCTTCGATTTACGCACGTGGTATGAGATGAACAGGATCAATGACCTCTTGTATTAGCTCACGGTTTCAAGGTCACGGTCTATTCTTGTCTTGACTTGTCTTTTTATTATTATTATTTAGCACCGCGTCTTACTACCCGTTTGGTTTATACACTTTAAGTACTAATTATGCTAATAGATTAGGAATTGGGAAAGAATAATTAGAAGAAGTGAACCAGCATTTGCGTGGAGGGAGAGTGGAAAACCATTTAGGAAAACCCCCTCAGTTCACCTGACTGAGACTCGAACCTCGATCTACCCGTCCTCAGCAGTCGAGCTCAACACGACTAGCACGTTAGCCAACTACGCCATCGAGGCGGGTGACTTGTCTTGTTGAGATGCCAAACTGGCACCAGATATGAGTCATTAGTGTTGCGACTGTGAAATGACGTCGTCGGGAAAACCCATAATTGGGGTGGGTTGACAGGGTCAATGACCTCGTGTATTAGCTCAAGGTTTCAAGGTCACAATATATTCCTGTCTCGACTCGTCTTGTCAAGCCGACAAACTGGCGCCAGTTATGTGTCACCGGGAAAACCCCATTATCACATAGATGGGGAAGGAGGTGGGTGAGTGGGTATTAGCTCAAGGTTTTAAGGTCACGATCTGTTCGTCTCAACTCGTCTTGTAGAGCCGCCAAACTGGCGCCAGGTATGAGTCACCGGGAAAAAACCCACTACTAGATAAATGGGGAAGGGGTTGGGGAAAGGGGTGATGATATAGCGATGGCGTCATTGGGAGAGCCCATTGCGGGGGAAGGGTTGCCAGGGTCAATGATCTCGTGTACTAGCTCACGGTTTCAATGTCACGATCCATCCATGTCTTGATTTGTCATATCGAAATAAACTGGCGACAGGTATGAATCATTGGGGATAACCAATTGCAACATCATTCAAGATCGGGTTATATTTCTGTAACGACTTGTCTTGTCACACCAAGGTTACAATGATGACACCAAGAAAACCCATTGCCTAAGGGGAGAGGGAGCGAGATATCGAGGTTCTAATCCTGATGTGCACGCCATATAAATATTAGGCTCATCTATTTCTGGTGTGGGAGGTTGAAATCAAATCCCTGACGTGTAAACTGTAGGTATTTCTGCCTCCAGAACATTTTATTAATCATTCCTACCACATATTTAGCCTGAAAAGGGTGCTTGTAACCTTCGTAGTGGAGGTCGGGGTTTGATTCTCCTCTGATGTGTACTGTCACTAGTTTCCCTCTCCAGCACTGGAGCATTTCTACCTCACTCCTCTGGTGCATGGCTCATACCTATAACTCCGCATGTCGACGAAGGATACCATATAACCAATTTCAATAGAAATTTTTGTTGGGGGATAGTTGCACCTAACTGAATATTCCAAGGACCCTGGTCGTGCATAATCAGAGTAGTGTAAATGATTTCTAGTTTCAGGGAAAAACTATTACCACACAGATGGAGAAAGGGAGGAGGGGTGGCGACACCGGAAAACCCCATTGTTTGAGGGAAGGGGGGAGGGAAGAGATAAGGGTCTTAAAGCTGGAAACCATTTCTCACAATCTACGCTAGGGGTGGGAAAAGCTGCTCCTTTAGTGGAGCAGGAGCAATTTGTTACTGTTCCACCACTGGACCAGTTCCTTTTACCTGCTCCTTTTTGTCACAGTCACTATATTCTTACCTAATCCCAGCCTAGTTTATTTTGCCCAGCGTCTACTGCCCGTTTGGGTAATATGCATTTATACTAATTACGCCAATGTTTTAGAAAGGAATATGGTTGATTCTAGAAGAAGTGCACCCACATTTGTTTGGAATGAGAGTTTAAAACGTTTAGAAAAAATCCTCACAGTGCACCCAACCGGAATCAAACCTCGATCTCGCTGTCATCGGCAGTCCATTCTAGTGCGAGATTAAAGCCAGAAACCAGAGGCTAGCCACCTTTTTGATATTGTAGGATTTATGAGTTTAAAAAATGTTTGACTAATTTGAAAAAAGTAAAGCAAAAAAGTAGAGCAAAATAAAGTTCAATTTTAGATTTCCCAATTATATCTAGCTATTAAGTCAATTTTTTGAACATATTGTTTGTTTGATAAATACTTTATAGGCTAGATTATATCAGTCAGTAGATTGCTGACCCTTGCCTTAAATAATTTTACCAAAAAGCGGGTCCTTTCATTGTTAATCATCAACCTAACAATTTATTGTGATCATACATCACATACTGTGATTGTATTGTGGAAATCGTGTTTTGTACTACGAAAACTTTCCCCCCCAAAATTCATTTTTGACTCCCCAAACCAACTCTAAACTAGGCCTATATAATAGATAAGTATGTAACGACTTACATGGTAATAACACTCACCAACTGGGACAGCCGCTCTCACAAGGTCAACACGTGGCACAAGCTCGACCATCAACCTCCGCTCTCGCTAAATACAACAAACTGACTGAAGCCGCGTCTAAAGCCTGCCCTCAGCGGAGCTTGACCACGTGTTCGGCCAGCAAAGAAAATGGAAAGAAGAGTTCCGCTTCCGCCTTCGCGGAGATTCGAGACTTTTCGACGACCGTCCCGAATCTCCCCTTCCCCCTAGTTTGTAATGTTCTCCAACCTTCCCTTCCTTCGATCCGCCCCCCTTTCTGAGAATTATATTTCATATAAATACTAGTAGTACCGGGATCTCACTTCACTTACCACCCCACCGGCTTGAGGACAAGAGGTGAGGACAGCGACTAGGTCTCGGGGAATATTATCATCTTACCAAAATTACTATTTCGGCGTCATGGGGGGAATTCTTTCTAAATTACTATTTGGACTTTGTTATTAAATTATTTTGAATTGAAGTTTGACAATGCTACGCGCTTATCGCGGCTGGAAGTTAGACCGTCGCTTTCGCCACCACTTATATTCAGGGTCTGAACCCTATTTATCTGTAATTTATATTTTTGCCAATATTAGTTTTTAACCAGAGATTGTCTGGTCCTGGGTTCGAAACCCGGCTTATGTTCATTTCAAGTATAGCTGCTTCTGGACTCGACCTTGCTCGCCAAGTTAAATTTCTAGAGTTGATAGGTTATTATTACATTGTGGCCTTGTGTCATTGCTATGACGTCACGTTTACTACGGGCGTCTGTAAGAAAGTTATATATTTATACTAGGGTGGATAACTGTAACGCTAGAGTAACCAGTTATACCATTCCCCTTGGGGTAGGAACTAATCAAGTTAACGAAGTAACCAGAGAACCAGAAACCAAAGACCATGTCACTGAGATCCCGGACCGTAACTTTTGATGGGTTTAATGTAACGTCATTTAGTCTTGAGGAGGTAACGTGTATGTTTACCTTTTAATGTAGTTGATTTCCACGTTGGACGGAAAAGCGCGCTTCACGCAGTATTGAATGTTTGCATCAGTCTGTTATTGTTTTTGATTAAATAAAATTATTATGCTCAATCAGGTAACTCTTTTACCTAATTTACTGCCTCTCTCACCTTATAGATATTAAGGGGGGTTGCAAGTAAGTTTGCGCCTTACCTGATCTCAGTGCTGTGACAAGAACAAAAAGCATTCACTTCCTTTCTACTGTACGACTGATCCCAAATATATCCGGAGCATAAAGGAACAAAGTTGCCCTAGACCTGTTACAGCGCTGCCTGTGACAGAGAGGTGAGGAATAAGTTTACTACGGACCTGTTACAGCGTGTATTTGATCCGTGGACCAGTGACAAAAAGGAACAGCTTCTTTCATCTGTCAGGAGCAGGTTGTGAATGTGACGTCAGAGGATCAGTGACAAAGAAGCTGGTTGTGATTCCACAACTCATCCTTACTCTACGCTAAGTGGCCAACTAGGGAGGGAACATGTAGCCCGACGCCGTGGAATGCACATCAATAAGTAAAATAAACTCCCACACAAATAAATAAATAAAAATCCAATAAATAAAATAAACTCCATTGCCCATCCCAATCCTACTCAGACATAAAAACCAATGAGCACACATAAAAAAACAAGGTTTGACAAAATAAACAAGTTTGGACCAGAATAAACAAGTTTGGACAAGAATAAACATGTTTGGACAAAAATAAACAAGTTCAGAACATTGTAAAGGGTCCAGGGGGAGGAGAGGGGGAAAGCCAACAGCCTATCAGAGAGACACACAACATTACATAATCATCACAATACACACTCTCTCCACGTTGGGGTCAAAGGTAAAATTGGGGTGAGTGGGCCTGCTAGGTAGTAAGTACTGTTATACCAAAACATTTAGAAAGTGGTAGAGAAAGCAAGCAATAATATACAATTAATTTGGTTCATCATAAATAGGCCTTTTAGCTAATACTATCATTTTAAGAGTTAATTAACACACTAACAACAGACTGTCTGATTCACTGAATTTCATATTAATATTAATGGAGCTTTATGGGGCGATATTAGAAAGCATATAATTAACTTAATCAGACTGTCAACATTGAGTGGTGAATTCCCACAAATAGACAAATAGGCATCTAACAAAGCTCAAAGGTTTTAAGCTGGCAGATCCTGCACACCAATAGGATAATTTTTAAAGTTATAAAGGCTCATAACAAACTCATAACAAACAAACTCGTAGGTAAATAGTTAGAATAATTCATAGTAACAAAGATCAATGGTTTTAAACTGGCTGCTCCTGCACAGCAGTAGGATAACTTTTAAAGTTATAAAGGCTCATAATAAAGCTCATAACAAACAAGTTCGTTATGTACAAAGCTAGAATAATTTAGTACTCCAAACAATTAATTCTTATGTTTATTCATATAGCTCTATTACTTCTATATATATACCTGCCAGGTTACTAGGTGACAGCCTTTATATTGTTTCTTGCTGATATGAGCTCGTCTATCAACTGCTAGAACGTCAAGGCCAAGGGTAGGGGCGACTAACAAGATACCCTACATTGGGGTAAGTTAAGTCTCAATTAGGACTGCACTGATTAAACATAACGTCTTGGAGATGCCCCCTATCAACATTTTCTAGAAAAGTATATACTAGAACACGGCCGCAATCTTTCAAGGAATCTTAAGAAAGCCGCCTTAGTAGTGTTAAAGAGAGACATTTACAAGTGCCTTGAGAGGCCTACCTTGACCACTTCTTGCAAAAAAGTAAGATTTGGAGTGGAGTGTTCATAAGCAAGGAGAACACGAGACAATTGACTTGGGCAAAGACATAATTAGGCCATTAACTTCAAATAGCTAATAGCCTCTAGTTTCTTGGTGCTGACGTTCCCCTAGTAAAAAGGAACCCTGAGTGTCTCAACTTGCTAAAGGACATCTGAGGAGTTGCTTGGCCAAACACACAACATAATGAGCTACAAAGAATCGCTAGGCGACTATTACCAAATGTCTAAGACTGTTGAGTAGGATGTTATAATAGTGTGTAAATTGTGTTCACACCTAATACAGCTGTTTTTCCTAACCACACTAGCCAGCTGTTGAAGCGACTTGAAACACAACAGGTCAAACCAGACCAATCATTCGCCTTGTCCACCGCCATAAGAAAATTAAGTTTTTTTCATAGGAAACAATGTGACCCGTGGTTAAGCTACAGGTAAAATTAGACATTAAGAGCAATTAAATACTAACTAATGGATCGTTACAGGGATGGCTGCAAATTATCCCGATAAAATGTATTAAAAACTCTTTTACTTAAGAATGTTCTATAGAATGAAGCCTCATTCGAATTTCTTAGTTAAAGGTTTATTTGTCAAAGGCAGCTTTCCATTGATTTTGAACTTTCAGTGATTAATATTAGGCAAAAAAGTAAGTTTTTCTTCTTCGCCCCACGATTAGAACTGTAAAACGACCCCTGTCCCAGCTCCTTATTTGTTTACCGTACTACTTAAGTAAGAATTGAGCTATTATTTTTAAACAAAGAGAAATATTGTATTTACCGATATAAATCATACACGAATCAGGGTTTTAATGGTGACGTGAGCAAAGAATGATTCAACAGATGAGCCACTGAGCACACAGAAGAAATAATATACATTTTCTAGGAAAATTGGGTTTTCTTTTGAAGCTTCTATTTTGCCGACATCCTGAATTCTTAGCCTTTAAAATGAGTGAACGTTTGTCAAAATTGGTTAAGCCATTTTTTCATAATTCCATTCGCTGGAAATGAGCCTATCAGATAAAATGTGAGAGTGAGAATGAAAGTGTGTAAATGTGTGAGTGAGTATGAGAGAGTGAGTGTGAGAAAGAGAGTGTGAACGGGATAAAGTGGGAAAGAGAAGATATGCGTGTGAGAGACAGTGTTATGTAGAGAAAGTGTGAAACCGAAAGTGAGAGAGAGAGTGTGTGTGTGTGTGTGTAAAATCGTGTGAGAGAGAGTGTGTGTGAATGTGAGAGAGAGTGTGATAGACTGATAAGAATATTTTCGGTAAATTGATTATTTAACCTTCTTATTCGTGAATTATATTAATAATATTGATTTAAATGAGAATTAACAATAACAACATTTCAATAACCATGAATGTTTACCCAGTCTAAAAAAATAATGCCCTCAGTTAAAAGATATTGATAAAAGATATGCTAGGGCCAGCTATTATAACAGCCATTTTGTGTTAGTAACAATAATAACAATGTTGGTTTAATATATTGTAAGAGTGAAACGTGAGTTTGAAAAATATCAAAAGCCGGTCCAACACTAATCGCGAATGCTAGCGAGTGTTCGTGTATCAGGTGACTGTCCTAGTTGTGTGGGTGGTACAAGAATAGCGAGTGTTCGTTCAGTCGAATATTCTGCATTCGAGGGGCGTATGTATTTATGTATGTATATATGTATGTATATGTACGTGTATATATGTATATATATACATGTTTGTATATATCATATACTAAAGTGTTAGGATTATCGCCTACAGGCACAATTGGGGATTTTTGTGCAAGTGAGTTCTCTTTTACTTTGATATATTTTTAGATTTTTGAAAACAAAAGGTAACGTGATTTGTGTTCTTGGCTTTCTGCTAGGTTATAGGAATTTATTTTTCCCAAGTTTGGAACTTTTCTCTTAAAGATGGCATTCTCCGTAGCCCAAAACTATATCTATAGCTCTAACCACTTAATTGCAATGTGCTGGATTCCTCCTGGACCCATCTCCTGCAAAAAAAAAAACACGTTCTTTTGAACCTTCCTTTAAACTTCTTATATAAATTCCAAGCCATCCAAGGACAATAAAATTAATTATTCATGCATTTACTTGTAGGCCTACTTTGAGTACAGTAGCTTCTAAAATTATATTTAATGAATGAACAAAGAATCCATCAATTTATAAGGCAGCAGATTTAACTGGCTTTTCATATGCATTTGGCTGATTGTTTTTCATAATGTTTTATCGCTAAATTCAGCCTCCTATTTGTTTATATGCTAGGTTAATATCTTTATACACATATCTGGAAGAAAAACTATTGACAAATAATCTCCAGCAAGGTCGTAGTTAGCCAAACATTGGGGGGCGGGGGGGCAGGTCGTTTGTAAAAACGCAAAGTAATTATTAAAATTTACGAACACATATTTTTTCTTTGGTATTGGCTGCTTTTCCCAATTAATTAATGGTAGGGTAGTTTTAGTTGGACTAAGAGTTGTCATAATTATCGAATGAGTCCTAATTAAATAACTAAAAGATAAGAAAATAAATAATACAGAAAACAGGTTTTTTTAAATATACCTTAAATTTCAATTATCATACACTAATAAGTAGAAAATAATTGCCAATGAAATATAAGGCGTGTAATTTCTACTGCAACATAAGGAAAGTATTCTACTGCAACATAAGGAAAGTATTCTACTGCAACATAAGGAAAGTAAAGTGCCAAGAGTGATCTACACGAGTCTGACGGGATTCTCGGTAAGAAATAATGTGATACATTTTATGTTGCAGTAGGAAATACCACACCTTGCATTTCATCGGCAATTATTTTCTATCTTTTAGCGTGCATTAATTGAAATCTAAGGTATATTTAAAAAAACTTTTTTATATTATATATTTTGACGTAATAATAAATTATTCATCTTATTACTACACTGATTTTTTTTTCAATACAGGTTGTAGTTGTAAAAACTAAACATTTATACACGTTATGGTATCTTTAGGAAACCCAAAAATCATAAGATTTATATTATTAATAAACTTCTGCAAAGTTATTATCAGAAAATAAAGAAATCAATTAAATAAATATATGCCTTATTTTTGTATTTTATCGTAAAAAAAATATTTTTATTCTAAGAAAGTGAGGTTTAATAATTACTTTTAATGTTCATGTAAAGCTCAAGTGCATAGTTTGAGAAAACCTGGTTTAGATGATTCTCTAGAAATAAGTAAATTTACCCAACTTAAATGTGAGTGAAGCCGTGGGTCAACTCGAGTAAGTTAATATAATTATTTAACAAATCAATGCTTGATTAATTTATTTAGCAACATTAATAAACAATTATACGCAGAAAGACATATAAAATATACTTTACTTTGGCAGTGAAAAACTTTCAAAATTCAAAATAAAACAAAATTATTAAAATGTGTATGCTAATTAATCAAAAAAGGTACGAGTACAAAAGTTTTTTTTGTGGTACAATAAGGTTCCATAAACTAATACAAGACTTTGTCAATGCAAAAAGTTCAACATACAAAAGTGGTACCACAGGTTAATGGACGTGCTGCTATACCTTGGGAAGTAGTAAATTGACAGAATACAAATGTATTTTGAAACGGTAGTATATACTATTTAACTAAACACTACACACCTCGCCATCTAGTAGCATCACTACAAATCATTACGAATGTTTCTGTAGACAACCTAAACATATTTTAAATAAATGGTCTAAACATTAATTTTACGAAAAATTCATTTGGCATATAAATTAACTTCCCAACAGGCATTTGGCCTAAAGTGATTCGGCCTGATGGCATTTGGTCTATACGTTAGGCCAAATTATGGGTACCCACCTCGGTCTGGTTGTAATAGTGGTACAGTTTCCATCATGTAATTTCTTCCACGATGTGCAATATTACGATGGAACATCTAATTTGTAACTAAAAAAAAATTGTTTTATGAACCATATTCCTGCAGACATCTTTGAACACATTTCAAAGTTCGATTACACTAAACTCTCCTTGACTTCATTTTTAACTTATTCTACATCATGTCAAATACTATTTTCAAAATACAAGTCACTCTTATCATCAGTTAGACTTGATTTTTAATACTTTTACCAAAGCATTATTATTTGTTTTAAATATTTGATGATTGATTTTGACTATTTTTACTGTTTCACATACTCAATTTGATTCAATAAAAGAAAATTTATCTTCAAATTTACTATTTTCATTTTTAAATGGACTGATATAATTCATCAATATATCTGCTAACAAAAACTTTCATTTTATAACTTAGTTTTCTAACAGCATGTATTATGGTATTATTATTACATTAATGTTTTTATAATTTGTTTAAAGTTTTTTTAACTTTTTCTAATACTTCTATTCCAAAATTTTCAAACCTCTTTAAAAATCAATTTAGACTAATTTACAACTCTTTTTTCTTATAACTCTATGACACAATAAATCACAACTTCTCATTTCAAGTCATAAATATCGCTCTTTATTTAACCAATTTTTAAAACCTTTTTTGAAATGTAATTCATTAAATATTTAAAATTTCTTTGAAAAAAATTGAGTATTTAGATTTTAAACCTACTACATATGATATATACATATATTATTATTAGGTATTTTGTCTTAAGACAGGTCCATTCCTTTTGTAGTTGAACTTAGACCGCCTTGTCTTCTGCCTCCTCCTTCAGCTCCCAGAATTTTCTTATTTCCTTCAAGTCATCCAATATTTGAACCCACTTCCTAACCCCCTCTCTTCCTAAACATCTCCTTCTATGACGTCGTGTGGAAGACAGTTCTTCCTAAGGGTTCGTCCTCTCCAGTTTACTTTGTTCTCATCCAAAATGATTTTTTTTCTAACCGACTCTTCTTGGGACTTCTTCATTTGTCACCCTGTCTGTCCACCTAATGAATATTCTCAAATCTTCTCTATGCATGTAGCATAAGAAATTTAAAAAAATGTTTCACATTAAAAATGCTTGACACCCAATGGTAGAATATAAACCTACCCTAATAAAATACCATATTACTAGATACACTCATCTTCTGGTGGATAATAGATCTATTATCTGGGGGTCCGGGGTTCAATCCTCGGTCCCGGCACAGATTTATCTGATTGCCAAACCCTTCCTTCACCTCCGACAAGACGTGAATTAATCACAACTTGTGAATGTGTGGAATGCCAGGCCTCCACCGTGGTTTGGATTCCACGTTAAACTGTAGGTCCTTCATTTCATCTCACAGCCACCCTACCATTACACATTAGCGTAAGTGGGTTTGGCAATCAGATAAATCTGTGCCGGGACCGAGGATTGAACCCCGGACCCCCAGATAATAGATCTATTATCCACCAGAAGATGAGAGTATCTAGTAATATGATATTTTATTATGGTAGGTTTATATTCTACCATTGGGTGTCAAGCATTTCTAGTGTGAAACATTTTTTAAAATTTCTTATGCTACATGCATAGAGAAGATTTGAGATTATTAGGTGGACAGACAGGGTGACAAATGAACGGGTAGTAAGACGCGGTGCTAATAATATTAATAGTATCCACTAATATTCCTTCACTAATCCCAGTAAGATTGCACCAAGTACCCGCTCAAAATGACACGCTCACTGCGTGGACAATCTTTTCACTTGACACATTGAAATTTATCGGACTACGTTTTAGCCCTAATTAGGGAGGGAAAGGCTAGAGACGTATAATTACTTAAACTAGTAAAAGGGGTTATGTGACGGAACATTGTCATAGGTCTGTGACCTTGAACTTGAAAACAATATCAGAAGTAAAAGGTCTCAACTACCATGCTTAACGTTGTCAAATTTATTCTGTGAGTACTTATCAAATACGATGATAAATTTGTTGTAGACAAATAGATTATTTAGACGTCATGAACAAATGAATTCAAGGCAGGAGCTACAGTTTGATTTTCATAGGAGGCTCGCTACTTAAATACTGGAAACACATGGTGCCACAATAGCGGGGACAAAAATAAGGCCCTTGTATGTCCATCCTTAGTCCGTTTAATTAATAATGGAAAGATAAATGATAGGGCAATCCATAATTATGTATTATTGGACGCTTCAGATAACCTTTTAGATAAACTTTATAATTAATTAATAACATATGTCTAGAATGCTAAATTCTAGTGGCTTTCTATGTTTGTAAACACTGGGGCTTACTTACCGTTAAGGATATACGCTTATATACTAGTTACGCTAATGGGCTAATGATACGGAAGATTGAATTTAGAGGGAGTGTACCTACATTTACCAAACCCTTCCTTCACCTCTGACAAGACATCTTGTGAATGTGTGGAATGCCAGGCCACCACCGTGGTTCGGATTCCACGTTAAACTTTAGGTCCTCCATTTCATCTCACAATCACCCTACCATTACACATTAGCGTGAGTGCTATAACCCGAACGGGTAGTAAGACGCGGTGCTATTAATAATGTACCTACATCTACATGAAGAGAAAGTGGGAAACCATTTAGGGAAAGCCACCCTCATTATATCTTACCAGGATCGAACCACGACCTCCTCGTCATCATCAGACTAATTATTCGCGAGAGTAGCACCTTAGACCATTCGGCCACCTAAGTGGGTGAACTTGCAATCAATGCTGGTGGTCCTATAAAAATCATGGTTGAATCCATCTTTCTGAGGTGACTTGTGTTGTTTTGTTCCGTGTTGATACCCCTGATACTGATCTACTTGCCTCAGTGGATGGGGTTTCCAGAAGCCAGTGAGTAGTACAACGCACCTGGCCTAAATGCTACTCGCGTTGTTTATCGCTGATTGGGACTTCCTGTTAATTAAACCAATCTCGCTTTCATCGAGGAAACAACGTTCTTATACACAGGGTGTTCAAGAAAAAATAGGGAGGATGGGGGTAGGTGGACTGGGCACTGTTTTTGAAGCCAAGCAACAACCAACATATTCCCCCCAAGGTGGGTTAGGCCCTGCTATCTTGCAGTACAATTTCCCTCATAATATAGATTGAGCCCAACTTAAACTAACCAGGCCTAACCTAACCAACCTAACTTATAAAAATATTGCCTAACCTTGCTCCTCTTTTCACTTATAGTTATTTTTACCAAGGAAATATTTTACAGAGTACCTAACGTTCATCTGGATAGTTTAAACTGAGCTGTAGTTTGCTGGCAATTTATTTTATTCAATTCCAATTAATACTCTATTTTTTATTTAGCACTGCGTCTTACTACCCGTTTGGATTACACGCTAGTATATATATTATAATATTAAGTTCCCAATCTACTTGTTTAAAATTCCTTCCAGTCGAACCACCAGTGCCCAACAAACCTGCTTACAATTCCTTTTAGTCAAATTGTCGGTGCCAAATCAATCTGTTTACAATTCTTTATAGTCTAATCACTGGTGCCAAATTAACCTGTTTACATTTCCTTCTAATCTAATCGCCGATGCCAAACTAGCACAAATTGGTACATAAGAGTGTAGCCCAAAGGAGTGCTAAGAAAATAAAAAATCGTGATTTTAATATTCTAAGTAAGAGTTCGTAGACTATTTCTTGCGAAATTCCTGTGTTTCTAATGCTTGTTTATTTCCAGTATCATAGAAAATGGGACATCTCATATTTGAAGGAGTGGAGGGGAACTTGGTTTGTAAGAGAGGAATAAATTTGAATACTTTGTTTATTTTGAAACATTCTATAATCCCTATCTTCTTGTTCCGGTACGCTAGTTTCATTTTAATTGTCTCCCGGCTTGTGGGAAGTCTGCTGCGTCTTGTTGCGTTTCAATGAATGCGTACACAGGAGCTTCATGAGCTACCAGGGGAAGAAGTTGTGTTGGTCAGGTTAATACAAACATATTTAGAAAGTACTCATTATCAATATTATCCTGTCTTGTAGACTTCTTAGCTAGTAATATTAATAGTACGACCAAAGAGTAAATCGTCTCTATATTTGGCTATCATTGCTATAAGTTAAAAGTTTTCAAATATCAGCCATTGTTAAACAACCCTTAAACCTCAACCCTCTATTTATTATGAAAAAAATTCCCCAGAAACTTATTTTGAACCAAATCGTTTAAGCCATTTTTGTAATATTTCACATTTTCAAAAATCAATCATCAGTAAATTACCCTTAATTTAAGGCATAGAATAAAAATTAAAATAAAGATCCCAAGATATGTGAAAAAAATAATAGAATAATTAAAATCCTTCAAACCGTTTTGAATGTATCCCCAAAGATATAGGCTTACAGGAAGACAGATAGACAAGGGGTTAGAGGAACATTAAACTTTAAGCTCTACTATATTCTCGAGTCAATATTTCACACTTACAATACTTTATCAACATGATAAAGCGAAAATAACTAATGTCAATTCACCTCCTCGATTCACTCCTATTGTTCACTTTTAAGTCAGCCTGACAAGTAGTATAGTTTATATATAACGGGATCTCCATCCTCTTTCCAGGCAAATTATTGAGGGGCTATGCAATATTGCTCTAGCCCCTCTGTTTCCCTTAGCTGGGGTAGTTTAATCAACTGATATCCATTTTTGGCACTAAAGCGAATAAATAGAATCAAATTGCTTTTGCTTTGAATGATAAACGTTTAGAAAATATATTGCTTAATTTTTTTTATCATTTGAAATAAAGAAAATAATCATTTATAAAACTATGTTAGTTTTTTAAAATGTAGAATTTAACTGATGAATGGATTTTTTTCTTCCAAGGCTCATATTATTTGTGTTAGTGCCATGATTTAATTAAGTGCTAAGTTTAAAATACCCCTTTTAACTATAGAAGTTCTCAGTAAGTTGTATAAAACAAACTCTATGATAGCCCACAATCGAGTCATAACAACCGAGCGACCGCTGTCTATTGGTAAGATAGGGTCAATTTCTGCGATTGGGGGTGTCATATGGTCATTAGAGTGAACCCTAAGGCTGTTAATCTCAGTTTTCCAGGTTGTAGCTGCTTAAAAAATCCCGTAGTATCCCATTTATCCTCATGAGGCTGAGTTTGACTCCGTTCCAAACACACTGCAGCTTCACAGAAAAGCTAGACGCACCTGGGATCTAACCTGGGACCTCTGTACCTCTAGCCAGGAACTCTGACCACTATATTACAGAGTACACCGGGGATTGAACCCAGGACCTCTGTAGCCAGGAACTCTGACCACTATATTACAGAGAACACCAGGGATTGAACCCGGGACCTCTGTGTCTGTAGTCAGGAGCTCTGATCACTATATTACAGAGCACACCAAGGATTGAACCCGGGACCTTTGTAGCCAGGAGCTCTGACCACAATATTACAGAGCACACCAGGGATTGAACCCAGGAACTCTGACCACTATATAACAGAGCACATCGGGGATTGAACCCGGGACTTCTGTATTTGGAACCAGGAACTCTGACCACTATATTACAGAGTAAACCAGGGATTGAACCCGGGACCTCTGTATCTGTGGCCAGGAACTTTGACCACTATATAACAGAGAACACCGGGGATTAAATCCGGGACTTCTGTATCTGTAGCCAGGAAATCTGACCACTATACTACAGAGTACACCAGGGATTGAACCCGGGACCTCTGTATCTGTGGCCAGGAATTTTGACCACTATATAACAGATAACACCAGGGATTGAACCCGGGACTTCTGTATCTGTAGCCAGGAACTCTGACCACTATATTACAGAGTACACCAGGGATTGAACCCGGGACCTCTGTATCTGTGGCCAGAAACTTTGACCACTATATAACAGAGAACACCAGGGATTGAACCCGGGACCTCTGTATCTGTGGCCAGGAATTTTGACCACTATATAACAGAGAACACCAGGGATTGAACCCGGGACCTCTGTATCTGTGGCCAGGAATTTTGACCACTATATAACAGAGAACACCAGGGATTGAACCCGGGACCTCTGTGTCTGTGGCCAGGAACTTTGACCACTAGACCACAGAGGCTGTAAATTTGTATCAAAATTAAAATTTAATAAAAGTATAGACTTACCAGTAAATGGTAAGATGCACTGCTGATGAAGTCATCTATGAAACTAGATGCTCAGACAAACCGAAATGGGTGAGGAAGGGTGTTGTATGGGTGGGGGTGGGGGAGAAGAAAAGGTAGAAATTATTTATTTAGTCTTGCTATGAAACATTCTTCACTAATATATATATATATATATATATATACATATATATATTAAAATTCACTCTAGACCCCTTCTATGCTGTAATTATGATTAATAAACCAAATAGTGTGAATTTTTTGCACAGAATGGAGACCACGGGCTCATTCGTGGTTTATCAAATAACTGGCAATTATTTAATTCCTTACGTTCTGTCCACGCATACGCACTTAATCCACCGCGCAATCCTAATAAGGTTCATTTCTCGCCTTGCAAGAAGTGCAATATACACCTCCATGATAATAGTAATTACAAGCATAAAGGTAATACGCACTATTTCTTTCTTTTTCTATATACTCCTGTAACTTTACTAGATAGTAAATATTTAGTGCCCCGATTCTAAACACCCATCCGATAGCTAAGAATTGGATGAGAAAGGTCAATAGAAAGAATTCGCGTGGGGAAAGAATCGGAATCCATCGAAGAAAAATATACCTCAGTACATACTGGCAGGATTCGAAACCTAAATATCCCATCACCATAAACTCAGATAATACAAGATTGACAGCTTTGTATTCGTGTCCATCGGTGCGGGTCATCACAAATTAATATCTTAAAAAAAAACTTGTATATTTGAAGAAACTCTTCACTCATAAATGTAAGATTTAATCTTCAACTATCTCTTTATTTTGTTCATGTATACAATTTGAGATGTAGTATGTAGAATCGTGCCATGGCGTCTCTCGACCCCCTGCTGCTTCCCGTGACCTCAAGATGTCTTCACCCTGTGTTGACTGCCGAGGGAACGTCTGTAACGGACACCTCTTTCCCGGAAATGAGCTCGACATCGGGGAATATCCTCGCCATCATTTTGGCCAAAGGGCTGTATTTAAAAAGCTCCTTTATCCAGGGCATACCTCCTTCCACGACCGTGCCGCCGCTGTTTGGGCTCACCAAGTAGTTCAAGAAGGGGATTTTAGAGATGAGACCAGCCGTCATGTTGGCAGTGCTTGACAAGGCGTTGGATAGGAAGTTCGGGGCGGCGTCCCCCTGGTGCGATGACAGTGCTGCAACGGTGACGACGATAAAGGTGACTACCAGTTGACGAGTCTTGGATAAACAGAAATCACGTGACTTGTTAGTGAGTGGAGCTGGAGGGAGAGCTGATTTATAGAAGTTAAGTACAGTCAAATGTTAATATCAAGAACTTTATCTGACACCTGGAAAAGTTAGTTCCTGGCTCTACTTTCACGTATTCATACATCAAGTCATGTTATATTTATGCAGCCCTAACTTTAATATACACTACCAATATATAGAAATTATCATCAATATTATAATTCCGACACCTTAGCTCAGCTTCTGGTGCGTGTGCCCACTGAGTTAAGGCTCCCAAGTTCGATTCCCACCGTGGCTGAAACAAGTTATGAATTGCTGAAATGTGGGTGTCCCCTTCCACATTGACGAAATAACTGCCTTGGACTGGGTGTCGTGTTTGTTCTAGATTAAGTTAGTGTATAATTCGTGTGCTGATATAATCAATCGGTTCAAAGAGTGCACTTTAAATTACTCATGAGCACAAATATTTAAAACATATCAAAATAATAATATGATACAGTGTTGTCAGCGGTTTTTTTCTTTTTTATTCCTCAGAAAGTGTCTGAATTGCCACGTTTTGTACTTACGTTTAAAAATGTATCCAAACTGACAGAAAATCATAGAGACCACAAAACACAAACCAGTCTTAAAACAAATTTAATCCGGCCACAAACAACACTAGCCTCGAAACTGATTTTAAATATGTAAATACGACGCGTAGTAACACTCGATTGCTAACAGTTACTAGCCTGCCGATTATTTATTAATTTTATTAGCGTATGTCATTACTGACCGGGAGGAACATGGCATCCAGTCCGGTCGCTTGTATGCAGACTGTTTGTTTGTTTGATAGGTTTTATTATTTCTTTCTTTAAACATATATTATAAAACATGAATAAAAACATGGGGAAACATATAGAGACAAACATTAACACCAGCCCCGAAGGGCTCTCGAAAACGAACACGACAGAGGGATTAAGACAATCACAACACGAATGGTAATGGCGCCCTTGCGGGCTGATATTTGCGATCTAAAGGTTAGGGGTGGAAATTTTTTTCAAAAAACCCACCCCATTGCTCATAGCGGCTCACCAGGACCATGACAACACGTACAACGTACAAAGGAGAGGGACAGACGGAAAACAGTGGAAGGGAACAAGAAACGTGGGAAAACATAAATATATGAAGAACATGTGTAATTGAAAAGTATGCAGACTGTTCGCCGCTCTGGTGAGACAGTGCTGTCAGGGAAAACCTCGTACCCGCGATGAGATGAAGTGATGTTAGTGAGTATGAAGGTGTGAGCCAGTGAGAGTATTAAACCTAGCTTAGGTATAGTTAACCAACCCCTCAAGAGAAATATACCCACGGAACCAGCCGGGAATCAAACCCCGGACCCCTAGGTTCGTAGTCGGGTGCACACACCACTGGACCACGGGACCGGATAGCCTGTTCACTAGAAGTCACTGGCGCGCAGCTCTTCATTGCGAGCCAAACTTCTTTCGACAAAACAACGGGCGCCCCTAGCTCAAGGTCGTGACGCACAGTTGTAGGCATAAAAAAAACAATTCGACGTTCAAAAAAAATGATTGACAAATATGAAAATACATATTTATACCTATATAAATAAGAAATGTATCAAAATGTTACTGAATAAATGCTATTGCAATAATAAAATTAATAAAATTTATTCTCAACAAGATGGAAGACATTGTAACGTAATTTTCAAATAAGACTTAAAAACTATAAAACCAACTCAAATGAGCAGTTTTAGAAATTAACAATCCAAACACTAGTGAAAATTAGCTATTAATTGGAGTAACTGAGTTAAGATATTTGTTTTATTTTACTAATTTATATTAGCTCATTATTTCATTTATTCACTCATTATTTCAATCTCAATATTGTTAACTAGCAATCCCGCACGGCGTTGTCCGTGACCCACTGGGGTATAACAATTATATAAGCTCCTCCCCCTCCCCCAATGGTGCCCGTATCTCTTAAACGTAGTTCTAAGCCAGATAAAACATATTTTCTTAAAGAAACGGTTAAAAATAGCCTGATTAAAAAAGCTAATAAGAAATTTAAAAATCTGGCTTCGAGGTTCATTCGGACCACCTTCCGTCCACCCATTTAAAAAATTTCAGATCTCTGCGTGCCTTAGATTTGGCTGGGCATCGCACACAAACAAACAAACACACACACACACACACACAGACAAACAAACACTTCCTTTTTTTTAAAATTATTATAGAAGATTATAATTATCTACTTATATGCCAAATTTGAAATCTAATAATTATGGTTACAGAAATTAAGCAACTTTAAAGCGAAAATATAAATCCTCTTTATTCCATATCCCGTGGGAATTTCAAAAAATCTACATTATAAAGGGAACCTATGTGCAAAATTTCAGCTTTCTAAGGCCAAGGGTTTGGGCTGGGCGTTGATGAGTCAGTCAGTGAGTCAGGACTTCTATTTTTAAATCTATAGATGTATACTTGATTACCTGATGTGGAGTAAACTAACAAAACAGGTTACTGTACACTATTTAACTTATTTTTCTTGCAACCAAGCTAAAATATCTACTTATTAAAAATAATTAAATTGTTTTTCAAAAACTAAGATTAAAGTAGTACGGTAAAAATGTTGGTAGTTAAAAAAAATTGGTTGTATTTTATACAAGTTATTTCTCACCAGAATTCTAAAATATTAACACTCAAACCTGAATCACTACAAATATTTAAATATCATATAATCATAGTTTTCGACCATTTTTCATCGACATATTACTAACCCACAAAACACCAGGCGGTACTGAAGCAACTTAAATATAATTATTTTCAAATATACAATGCCAACTTTGTCCATTCTATCACTTGATAATCCACTTTAG
>CABEEJ010000079.1:469708-480643 GCA_901482245.1 Timema douglasi | reverse complement strand
CTTAAACAATATTCAACGTTAATTTAGGAGCAATGGTTCTTTGATCAATTGTTTTATTAAATACTTGACATTTATTATTATCATTAGTATTATTTACCCAGATGATACCAATATTATTTTTATATTGTAGTGTGGAATAAGATGGAGCAGTTGCCAATGCTAGAATTGCTGGACGGATGAAGGGTTTTTAGACGAATCAGCGACAGCAGGTGTGACCGAATTAAAATAAGGTCCTGACAGGGACTATTTTTAAATACTTTTAGAATCATATACATTTTTAAAATGTTCAAAGGAAAGACCTCTCCAAACATCTTTTAGGGGGTTCACTTTTTCTTGTAACCTTTTTCTGAACAGGATCTTTGGACTTCCATTTGGTTTGGAGGTTAAAACTCTTTATTTTTCTAAATGCCTTCTCCCCCCTTCCAAAATAATTTCACACCTTTCTTAAGCTGATTCTTCTATTGAATGAAACTCTAAAAGTTCCCTGGTTTGTGGGGAAAATATAGTGATATACCTACCATTGCACACGTTAAAAACGCCCCAAAAGTTACAATGGAGAAAAGTACTAGAAAAATTGTGTTGATATTTTGTATCTAAGCTAAGATGACTTATATTATGGAAATTACTTACCCTGTTTGCTATAAAAATAATTTAAAATGCTTCTGTAGCAGGTCTGTTAAACTTGCAGCCCATGGTCTACATACAGATCTTACAAGGAACCAGCATTTAATTCGTCTCGACACTTATTTTCATAAATATGACTGTATGGTCTCACTGAGACTGACAGAGATAGGGATAGATAGTGATAGATACTGATTGAGAGAGTGGAAGAAAGTAGTGATATACTATAGTGACTAATTCTTGTCCTCTTTACGAGAAACTTAGTTGATGACATTAGCGTGGCAATTTCACTACAGGAATCGCCCCAAGAAAATGTTACAAATGTTAAATTTTAGAGTACGAAAGCATCGTGGAACTTTTAAATAAAACAGAGAGGTTGGAAGGGGTAATGTAGTTTTCAACACTTCAATTTGGTATATTAAAAAGTAAGGCATGCTATAAAGAAAGGACTAATAAATAATAAAGTGTGAACTCTAAAAATGTGTGTTTACTTTGAGGAGACTGGCAAAATTTTGCTTTGCTACTGGCACAATATTGCTCACTGGGCTTAGCAATATTGGTCAGGTATTTATGATAATTACAGTTTGGCAGACCCTCCGGTGAACTGTGAACACTGAAGGAAAAAGTTCGTTGTTTCCTACTCTAAAACTAAAAAGTAACACACATAATGAAATCAGTCCTCTTTGTCCACAATTGTATTCTCTCTATATATAAAGCGCGATTTTTTAATAACTTTTCAAATAGTTTGACCCTCAAAATGTTCGTTTCAAAATATTTAAAACGTAGACTAGAGAGAGGTGGTTCGTGTGTAAGAAATGGAAGGTGGAATATTTTTTCACCAAATAAATACTAACGACGTTTATCTTGTATGTAGACAAACAATTAGTCTGTGAAAATGCACTGTTTTCATTTGGTCCAGTTGGCCGATAATGGGTAGCTAGGGTGTAAAGAAAATACTTCTAATTTTTGGCAAAAATAAAGGGTAAGTCCTCGATTAATAATATATAGTACAAAAAATTGAAATAAGGTAATAAAATTAGTTCTTTCTACTTAGGTTGTGACAATTTTTTTAAACGTAGCTCTGTTAGTAATTTTTTTGTTTTCAATGTGGCCCTTATGATAGAGTTCTCATAATGTACTTTTTATAAACTGGGGCAATTCCAAATTTGCAATTAAAAAATCTGGGACAATTTGTAAAAAAAAGAGTACATTTTAAGAACTAAGAATACATAAAATAAGTATATTATATAAGATACATGGCACTTTAAGTAAAACTTTTTATTATTATTGTTATACTTATTGTTATTATTATTATTATTATTATTATTATTATTATTATTATTATTATTAAGTAATGTACTGATATGAAAATACACACATTAACTAATATAAATTCCGCTTTGAAAAATAATTATAAATCACAAACCTACGTAATTAGAAAAATTGCACCTTTAAAAAAATTATTATAGCTAAGTTTACATTTTAGAAAGATTCATCAGAATATTTATCAGATTCAAGAAGTTTTTTTTCTGATATTTGGACACAGAACTGAGCACAAGATAAATATTTAAAAAGAGTCTTTATAGTGTTAAAAACTTTCACTGTCTCAATTTTAAGTTATTTTTTTGTATGTCCACAGCACATTTGTAAAGAAAAAACACGTTTTCCAGATGCATTGGATACTGGCAGGGCCAAACAAAAACTAACTAAGCAATTTAGGTCCTTAGCATTTATATCCTGCTTTATAAAATGTGTGAACATTTTACACAATTTTTACTCACACTTTGATCCTTCAGTTCCCTCACAGTAAAATTTGGTGACACTGTTTTCATGAATATATAGCTTTCGTGTATTTTCTTCCAAGTCACAGTCTCCTTTCCCTTCAGATTGATCCAATCCAAAGACTGAAGAAGTGTGAAAAATTGTGTACATCACTCCTGAATATATTAAATGGAAGTGTCATAGAAATGTACGTACAATGTAGCTTTGAAAGTTTTCAACTATTATGTGTCCTTTATTCTGTAATTCTTGCAAATGGTTTCTCACAGTATTGGTGATAAACTGTCCTGCCTTCCAGCAACTCTTTAACTTTTCCATCAGTTTGTCCTTCACCTCAATAAAATTATCTATCACTTTTCAACACATTTGATGGTATCAGAAAAGGTTTTTAGCTTGTTGGAAAGGAAATGTAGGAGTGTAATTAAAAATTGATTTTCAAATAATTTTTTGAGACTGATAGGACATTTGTCAATGGAAAGGAAATATTACTTTAATACAGGAAATTTTCAATAATTCTCTGGACTGTAGGCAAGAGAGAGAGAGCCATATTGTCTTGCTGTTACCCAAAACAGTTTTATAATCTGTATGGGTAAATTCGCAAAATGATTTGAGTTCCTCAAGTCGTACACAATAAATGTGCAAATGCTAATAAATCTTGTTAATTATTGACTGAAGATCAACAGGTAAGCAATCCGCAGCAGTCTACAGAATATCATATATAACACGTGCACGGAAACCAATACCAATTAAATTAAATACATTGTTTTCCTGCATTTTATTATTATTATTATTATTATTATTATTATTATTAACACTGCGTCTTACTACCCGTTCGGGTTATACGCACTTACGCTAATGTATAATGATATGGTGATTGTGAGATGGAATGGAGGACCTACAGTTTAACGTGGAATCCGAACCACGGTGGAGGCCTGGCATTCCCTACATTCACAAGTACTGCATTTTAAAGTACAGATTATTCTACCCCTTTCTCTTCTTACCAACAAAGTAAATATTATCAGCATAAAATATATTATTATCTTGAAATTAGACTTGTTTGTCGTTAAATATAGATGCATGTAACTAGTCATTGAAATTAAATTAAATTAATTATAGTTTCAATAGATAGATGGTTTGGTGTACCTTTAAGCCATAATGAAAGACATATGCGAGCAAGCGAATCCAAACCCCGGTTGGCTATCATTGTAGGAATTCGGCTAGTTCAAGGTCGAGATCAGATGCTGCCTGTTTGTAATAGCTTAAAGTGGTATACAAAAACGAAATTTAGTAAAAAAGAAGAGTGAGTGAACACACATTTCCAAGAAAAGGATTTATTAAAATTAGTCAAACGGAAGTGCAATCACAAGCAACATTTATTCTCACTCGATTTTTCCTAAAGCCGTGTTTACATAAGGACAGTCAATAGGCATGTTTGAATGGCATCAGTCTATTATCCCGCCTAACAACTTGCCTCATGTAAGCGTGGCTTCAAAATGCAATCTATTTCTTCTAAGCGAGGTTTCAATCGGCCAACAATGTCATTTCTTGGACTGAAGATTTACTCTCTTAAAACTTAGCTCGTTCTTACATACGGCATTTGGTGGACAGTAGTAAGGTTAGCCCATATGACGCGTCATGTTAGTTGTGTGTGTGTGATTGTTATTCTTCCAACCAGTTATTGATTTATATTATAACTGTAAATATGGCGAGAAAAAACCCTAATTGGCCTAATTCAGGCAAACTTCTTTTTGAATAAAAGAGTAAGTCAACCAGTGACATTGTAGCTGTGAAAGAAATTGATCATAATAAGGAAGCCTGATCACAATGTTAGTGGCCGAATGTGTGGACTGAAGATATGTGTAAGAGAAAAAAAGAAGCTTTTCCATGGAATGACTGTCAAAATGGCAATGCCTCATTAATGGGGATTCAAATAAAGATCGTATTTTTCTTTCAAATGAATGGTGTGCTTACACATTCAATTTGTATGAATCAAACAGATCAAGCCAACCAAAATGTCGAAGAGAATAGATTATTGATCACAAACAATCAAATGCACAATATCGAACAACAAATTCTCGATACTTCTAAAAAAAACAATCAATTGAAATTGTTCGTGAATCATTGAGTGCATCCCAAATGGAATTATTGAAATCATTATTTAGACCAGATTATTATATTTCGATAAACGACTGGCCCTATCCTGATTAGTTTGGTTTATTAGAACTTCAGCGACTAAATGGGGTGGATATTGGTGTCGGTTTGCAATAGCGATACAATGCTGTAGAGAAAAAAATACATGTTTCTAAAGAAATGAAAACTCTAATCTTAAAAATAAAGATAAATTATATGTTCGGAAAACTGTCAATAATATTATTGATGAGTCAACCACCCTAGTTCAGAATCAGCTCTTATTGTTGTTTTTATTATGTGGGATTAGTAAAGAACTACCACCCAACTGTTTATTTTCTGACCTAATTGAACTAGTTGATCAAAAAGCTGAGACAGTATTTCAGAGTTTACTATGCTGCTTGAACAAACACGGATTTGACAGAGAATACCTCAATGAACATTTGGTGGCCTTTATAAGTGATGGTTTGTAATGATATCGATTTTTCCTGTCGTTTTAATATTCGAGATCATATTTTAAAGTAAATATATTAATATTTCTTCATTTCAAATTAATATAAAGTAAACTCATCTTTTCTATACTACGGCCATGTTTCTTTTTCTTTTATTTTAACTGCACGTGTCAGAAACAAGGTTTTTACTTCCGTGTTGTATTACGCAGTAAATAAATAGCAGNTTTTATTTTAACTGCACGTGTCAGAAACAAGGTTTTTACTTCCGTGTTGTATTACGCAGTAAATAAATAGCAGGTGCAGAGAAACGCGTCTGTTTTCTTAAATGCGCGCTAATTAAAAACTAACCCTATTGGTCGATGGAAAGAAAGCAAGGAGTGGTCTGGGTTCGAGGGTGTGAACTACGGGGTCCACACGGTTCGACTCGAGAGGACGCTAGCTTGGTAGAGGGTCATTCTACTTTTCTACGGCAGACGAGAGGGATGTGTATTACATTGCGCGTCCACTCTACTCTTCTTCGGCAGACGAGAAAGATGTGTAATACATTGCAGCATCAATCTCGTATAGTTTAATAATGTAGCTTGGTTGTGTTTATAATTACGGTCAAGGTGTTATCACCTAAAATGGTTTTCATTCTTTTTTCAAACAACAGTAATATGTAATATTATACCATTATAGTCTATACAAAAGTATCTACTTTCAAAAACATTTATTTTTAATATAAATATTCTTCAAACCAAAGTGAAGTTAGTATATTAAAATGGCGCTCAACGTGAAGGCATTCCAGTGTACACCACAATTGGCGTACTCAACGAGGGGCAGTATTTAAGGCTTTTACAATTGGCTTTCCAATGTGGGGCATCCAGCTTCAGTCTTTTACAGGTTCCAGTGTTATACTGGTTAAAGACTCTGGATTAGCACAAACATTGTTATTATTGTATCCAAATATAATAATATGGCATTGCATGAACCACCGATTAAAGTTGTCTCTAGCTGACACTGTAGATGAGGTAGGTGGTGTGAATCATTTCCAAATATTCGTGGATAAGATGTACAGTTTGTATTGTATGTCACCAAAAAATCAACGCCAATTAGCTAAGTGTACTAGTGAGCTTGATTAACAAATTAATAAATTCGGTTTTATTTTAAGCACCAGGTGGATAACCAGTTCATTCCACACAATATCAGTGGTATGGTTGAGATATATCTAATTAATTAACCACATCTAAAAAGATAAAGAAGACATGAATAGGATGTCCACTGAGAGAAGCATGTACAATGGGTTATTGAAGTGCTTGTCATCAAGAAATTTCTTACTTTATTTGGCTATAATAGATATTTTAGCGGAAGTGTCTATGTTGTCTGAAAACCTGCCATATAAGAATACTTTAGTTTTCTCTGCAGACAAACTCATATGGTGATGTATTCAATTAATTTAACCCCTCGAAGAGAAACTTGGCCAACGAGTTCAAGAGGCCAAAATAGCAACAAAGAAGGGAATATTTTGTTCCATACCTCTAATTGATAGACCCAAGATGTCTTTCATTAATCAAAAACCACTTTTGTCAAGTGTGATAAACAACCTTAGGTGGCGATTGTTCACAACCATATCCAGCCACGAGTCCATTTCAGCGTCATCTTAAAATACAAAGAATTGATTATGAGGGACTTTTGGACCAATTCAAAGTGCTTGAATGGGATCATAGGCCCTCCGATATACCCTTAAGATACAGTGGCGCAGGAACGTTTTTATTTGAAGGGGGGGGGGGAGAGGGGGGAGAAATAATAATTTGCTTTTATAAGGGATAACTTTTTGAGATTAAAAAAAAGACCAGTAAAATGTAATACTGCTGTTCCTCACACTACGCGAGTGATTGGCTCTCATAAATAATCGCGCAACATGAAAAAGCAAGTGAATTGATTTTAACGTGGGTGATATGGGGATTACTCCAAAAGAAAAGAAAGTAAATAAAAACCTAAAACTTGTAAATTAATGATTTTTTTTATTAAAATATCTAACTAATATGATGCTAAGGATTACCTACACCTATTGCCAATCTTCTATTCCCTGAGATTTGTAAACAAACACAATTTTTAATTAATGCATATAATTAATACAATGCTATAGGTACACTTATTGTCAAGTGTTAATCTTCAATCGCATAATAAATTAACTGGATTTGGCAAATCTGGATTATCACTATCTTGCTCTTGATGGTAGGCTCTTGCTCTCTTGACAACCCTTGGACGCTAAGCTCTTGCTCTTTTGCAGGCTCAGAGATGGTAAGATTTTGCGCTCTTAAAGGCCCTGGGACTGTAAGCTCTTGCTGGCATGAAGGCTCTAGGACAGTAGGCTCTTGAAGGCCCTTGGATGGTAAGCTTTAGCTCTTTTGAAGACCCTTGGATGGTAAGCTCCATGTCTCTTGAAGGCCCTGGTATGGTAAGCTCTTGCTGTTGGGAAGGCACTGGATTTTTAGACCTACGATTTTCAACATCTTTTATGAAATGGTCAAGACTCAACTGACGGGCAGCATTCTTCTTTTATGTGTAGCAAGCCAAAGAATTATGTATCTCTCTGGCAGTTTTGGCACTTCTACTCATGTTAGGGTAATTTTCTTTAATGATTCTAATTGCACTGTCAATGTGCTTAAAATATCCAGCAATTTGTTTGGTTGAAAGTTGTTTGAAAGTCCCAACAGTCAACAACATAGGGGTCTTCCTTTTCATCCTTTATGTCACTCTCCATTTCTAGTAGATCTTCATTGGTGAGTTCTATTGAGTGAGATTGGAGCTATTCATTCACATTTGCCTAGGCTATATCCTCAAATCCAACATCTTACTATGTCAAGGATTTCATGTCTTGAATAGGAAACCTCGTGTTCAGGATCAAAATCATGAGAATCAGAAACTTCAGGCTAAATATTTTTCCAATATCCCTTCATACAGGACTGTTTAACTTCTGCCCATTCATATCCAATGCTATCAATACTAACCCCTAACACCAAACTGTACAGTAAAAATCATTTTCCTTACTGGAATGAGCGTGCACAAGGTCACGCCCATCGCCGCATAGGGTGACTGCGAAATTACTGTTGGCCATGCATTATTTTTTTGAATCGCAGTATAGCGAAATAGCGTAAAATGAGATCACATATAACGAGGGATGGCTATATTTAATGGTTCCATTGTGCATTTTTTCATTTATTTTAGTCATTCCAAATATTAGATTTAATATAAACAAAATAAATTATGAAAACATATATATGATGCGGCTCAAAAATGATTACGCTAAAAATTAAAGTAGGTTTCCATACACCTTTGCCTTATACTTGTTACTATCTATAAAATCACTAACTAGTTTTGAAATGTCAATTTGGTGAGCCTCTCAGGGAATTTAGTCTGCGTTGCCTCATCGTGGAGCGAAGATGGTTTTTAATGCATCCAAGCATTGACAAACTTCTTTCTGAAGTAGCTAATGTAGCTGGTATCACTATCAGAGTTTTCAAAATCTCTTCAGTGTGTGCTACAAGCATATTTTATTTTTATTATGTTAGCTTAGTGTGAACATTGTATCTTGCCTCAATAAGATTTTTACATTGTCCAAAAGTTTTACTATATTATTTGGAGGGGTGAGGTAAAAATGATACTTTTACCTCCCCTCAATTATTTGGTTGGGGTAAAATTTATCCCCGTACCTCCCCTCCCTGTTCCTGCGCCACTGCTAAGATATGGAGAACGGGAAGTAGAACAACGTTGCAAAAGGCTTATACCAAATGCTTCCAGAATTTTTTTAAAGATTTTATTTGGTAATTAATTAGTATATGATCCAAAGCGTTTGAGCTCGCTTATTGGATTATGGATTAATAAGAATTAAATTTTACATGGTTTTAAAAGTTTTAAAAGGGATTACAAAGATTTGATCATGAAATAAAAGTAAAACAAAATCAAAACATAAAAATAGCAAAATATACAAAAACATAATAGACAGCAGTACAATGTGACCGATTAGAGTGTTTTGAATACGTGCGATAATATCGACGAATACATTTTATTAATAAATGCGAGATAAAATAGTAAAGATAAATTAAAAAATAATAAATAAATTATGAGAAAGTTACTTTGAAATAAATATTTGAGTTTATGAAAATTAATTATAATAATAAACAAGACCTGTAGGTGTGTTCAGGGAAATAGTAGATTCTAAGATGTTTACTGAGAAAACATAAATTATAATTATAATATTTTGTCAATCACCACTATTTCTTGTCTTGGTAATTCGTTAGTTTACCTTGCTTATCAGCTGGCTGGAGTCCACATGGTCCGAAGATAGCTAGGTTACTTTTTGGACAGGAGGGGATTCAAAGGTCGTCCGTAGGTTTCTCAACACCTTGGTGAGTCTAGGCTGGGGCACCAAGTGGACTTGTTGAAGTTGGCTCACTCNTGTTTAAGTGCGTAGAGTAGTTAGGATGAGTGGGCGTAGTTATAAGTTTGGAGGGAGGTGGGGTGAGAAGGACAGCCGGGGGGCGGGGGAGGGGGTGGGGGGGGGGGGGGGGGGGGGGGGGTAGTGAGGAGTCTAAGGTGATAGCTGATGGAGCTCAGGGGAGAGACTGGTGTGGGTGTAGCGTGGAGATTGGGGGAGTTGCGGTAATAAGTGCTAGGGGGAAAATATTGAGGAGTGTGGAGAAGAGATTGGGGAGGGGGATGGTTTGGAGAATTGGGTGATGCTATCCCCCGGGATCGAGTTGCCGTGTGTGCTAGCGTACCATCCTGATAGTATGTGGCTCCTTTGGTGAAATACCTCGTTCGTGAACTGCATGGCTCTGGTGCGCTGGTGGTCCCGGTTGACTGACTCTGGGCTCTCTCCCGTCTGGTCTCTTGAGCTTTTTCTGCAATCTCCCGTCTGGTCTTTTGATTCTTTCCTGAGCGCTTCGTAAAGCCCATGCTGTCCCTGAGCCTGACACCGTATGACTGGTGGGGGAGGGATGTTGAGGGGATAACCGTAACACGCAGATGGTTTGGTGGGGTGGGAAGGAGAAGATGCTTTGGCACTCAGACGGTGCATTGAGGTGGAGAAGGGGGGAAGGAAATCGGAACCTTAACGGCGTGTTGAGGTGGTGGAGACCACTACATCACTGATGCTGCGAGAATGAATAAAAAATATGAAAAAAGTTGACGGAAGGCCCCCGTATCCCACTCTGCTGTGTGTGAGAGCCGACTCTACTACTGATCTCTCCACATGTGCAACTAAGTTAAACTAAGGTGGGAGCTGGGAGCCAGTCACTTTTATCCCCCTCACCTGTGCGTCAATCCAGGGAAGAAGGATTGTTAGAGCGGTGCGCGTATCCCTTCCACTGACGCAGCACCAGACTGTAAGGGGTGGCTTGTGAAAGAGAGCACTAACTGACAAATAAACAAGATCTATGCAAGGACCTGCTTTGAATGGGTTCACCGGGGAATAACAATTTGTAATAATTTCGATGAATACATTTTATCAATAAATGTGAGAGAATATTATAAATAAAAATGAGTAATTATAATAAGTATAAATAATAATAATAATAATAATAATAATAATAAACAATAAATACGTTACTTTGAAATAAATATGAAAATTAATGAAACTAATTGAGGAAAAATAATTAGTATAATAATAAATAATACATATTTATGTTCAGGGAAATAATAATAGATTATAAAATGTTTACTGAGCTAACATAAATTATAATAATTGTGTTTGAAGACAAGTAGATAGGATGAGACTTAAGTAAAATATTTACAGTATAGTATTAAAAATGCTTATTGTGACTGCCTTGATAATGGTCGTCATGTACCCGAAGAAGCGAATGTGTTGTTGAACTGCACTAATCTCATACCATGCAGTTCAGCAAAGTGTGACTCAACGAGGACCAGGCTTTTGATACCATACGTATCTTCTCTTCTATTAATAAAAATCAAG
>CABEEJ010000079.1:385278-469698 GCA_901482245.1 Timema douglasi | reverse complement strand
CCCCCTTAAGAGACTAGGACCCAAGGCCATATGTAACAACATGGTTGAGATCACACCTTTCTGCAGATGTTAAAAAGAACACGCGTTGCAAAAAGCCAAACCCAGAATTTGAGGACAATGTCTACTATAGTTTATTGTAAACAAATGCGTTTGTATATAATTTGTGTTATTGTTTTCTGGCAATAATATTTTTTATTTGTATTTTTTGTGTTTGTTATAGTTTTATTTGCATTCCCCCTCAACCCTCCAACACTACAAATGAAGCGCTCCAGCACGGTTACATTTGGGATTACACCCTTGCACACACTCTTTGTTGCATTATAAGCCTTTAAAAATATTCTCATGAATTGTCAATTGTAAGCTTTGTGCTATGCGTATCTTACTAAATCGTTAATAGTCTCCCTCTACGCAATTTTAGGTAGACTTCATATAAATTCTCTCTTCCCCAACTCTAGCATCTTGAAGTTATATTATGTGAATATCCCAAACTGATAGTAAAACGCGTTGCGAAAATGAATTCTCTTAATTTTCATTCATTGTTGGAATTATGACACATTTTTAAGAAAAATAAATCTTAACTATCCTTTAATATACACGTCAATCTAAAGATTAAAACAAAACTTTAAATATTATGTAAATCAAATTCTTATCGTTTAAAATTAAGTGATATAAGATTATATTGCAATAGATAACAAAAAAAAATCTCCTTGGTTTAAATAAATTCCAGACCTCACTTTATATTATGAAAAGTTTTATTGATTTAAATTTGTGCTGCTATCTGTGTTAACGTGGCCTACTAATGTAGGTCACGTGATTCACTATTGGGGCCTCTTTTCTGTGGCATTCTTACAGTGGCACGTAGAGGTTGCACCTAGAACCCGGTATTATAAACGTAATAATGGCATTATTTCGTATATCAGCTTTGAGAATCACCGAAGCACATCAGGTATACACGATTAACAAATATTTTCATATAATTAATTGCTATTTTAATCTTATTAATTTGTCATAAAAATCAACCTGATCAATTTTCAAGGTGGAAATTGAGGCTGTCTACCTGCACCATAGATTTTGAAATTTACAAATTTTAACATGATTTGGAAATAAATATTTTTTGGGAGTTTTCCAGTTAGTAAAACATTCTTTATAAAGATATTTGGAAAGGTATAAGGATTCTTATAGTGTTCTATCGACTAGAACTGTCAATGATTGTACCTGTGACCTCTATTATGTAATGTATTAATAGATATTTTGTTACTTGAATCCGTGGGTGCCAAATTTTTATTGCAACATAACTTGCAGCAAGTGAAACAGCGATTTTATTTAAGAATAGTAACATTCCCTTAATAAAGTTTTCACCAAATTCAATCTAGATATATGTTTTTACTTTTGACCTTTTATTACAAAAATTGAAATAGTTATACATACATACACTCATAATGATACTTTTTTTCCAGAATATTATTCAGTAATAAGATTTTAACTGCGTAAATTTAATCTATCATTAGTTTACTTAACTTGAGCATTTTAACCATCTTTAACTAACCTCACTTGGGACAAGATATAACTTGGTTAGGTACTGTACTCAAACTTAGGCCTAGGACCATTAATTATACTATGCTTAACTTACAATTTTCTATACCATCACTTTGGCTGGTAATAAATTTAGATTTTTCATAACTTCAGCCAGATTTTCAGTGATTAAATACTAAACAAATTATTTTTATGTAAAATACAATAAATTCAAAGTTCTATTTTTTTATTTAGTATTTTGTTCACACATTTTATTTAGGAAATAGTACCCATATCTGTGGGAAAACATGTTTTTGCTACACAAATCTTTATCTAAATCATATTTGAATGTCATAAAATGCATTTGTTTCTATATATTTCCATGAAGGCCACATGCTTTTGTACAAACTGATAGATCTCAAAAGAATTAAATAAATGCTAGATTTTCAAAAAAGTGAGTAATTCTGGCTAGGGAAAGGCCAACAATGTTGATACACACATAAAAAAAGCCTGTAAAAGTCTGAAATTTTGTTTTATTTTTTTAGTATTTTGGTAATTATGATGTAGAAGTGTAAGATATTAGTTTTATATCTGGTTCATGCAGTTTTGAAAAGGACACTGACATTTGTCTATCAAGAATTTAATTTAAAACAATGAAAATAGCAATATTATTTTATTTGTAGCTGTGTGAATTGGGCTATATATAAAATGCATAAATTTCTTGGTTTGAAAAACCTCAAAAAGACAGGAAATTTAGTAAATTCCCTCAGGTAAAATTTTAAATGGTGCATTGAAAGAAGAGATTTTAAAATTTCTACAATAATTTTTACTACTTATTTTAAGTTTTTAATGCACCTTTATAGATTAAATGTTTTATTAGGTATGATTATCACCTTTCGTTTACAAACCAACTTGTTAAATTATCAACTTCATATATGACCTAGGCCCATAGTTTGATTTGAATGAGTGTTTTATTCAACGCTCTGATTAAGTATCAAATTAAAATTGTCAGCTTTTTTTTTGGGGGACTCATCAAAGGTAACCTTTTTGTATTTGGACTATTAATGAAGAGTATTTAGTTTATTATATTCTGTAAACAATGATTCCTGAAGTTATATTCAACATTTTTTTTTTATCCAAACAACAATTTGTTGAGCTCTACAAAACTGATTTAATCTTATTATAAAAAAAGCATTTATACCCTGAGCTTCACTACAAATCTAATGATTTGAACAAACAAGATAGAAGGTGGACTTGGTGGTTTTTCACCAGGTTATAGACTAATGTTAATTTAAAAAATAACCACATATGACTATTGGAATGCAATAAATTCCATCTTATTTAGAAAATAAATTTAAGCTATTAAAATTATATTTAAAAAACAAGCAAAGGTACACTAAAATTCCTCTTCCATAAAAATGATGTTTAAAGTCTTTTTGAGATTATTCTCATATGTATTCACAGTGGCGGATTTAAAAATGTTGCGCCCTTAGGCACAATTATAATATGCACCCCCCTCCCCCAATTTTTTTCAAGGGTTTTAGGAAGTTTCGGAGGAAAGAGGTTTTGGGGGTGGTGGGGCGGAAGTTAGTATTCGAGAAAAGATTTCAACGAAAGAAATTCTGGCGTGTACATGCCTCACAATAGCTTGAGTTAACATAATGAAGAAAGGAAGACTGATGTCAGTTACAAAGTAATTTCAAAGTACAGTTAATAAAAATATATTTTTGTTCTGACTTTAACTTGAACTATTTCAATAATGTTAGTCAATAATTTGTAAACGTAATTATTAAAAACAAAATATTAAAATTAAAATAATGCTATCCAAAATGTGCCGCCCCCTAAAGCTGCTGCCCCTAGGCCCATGCCTAGGGGGCCTATAGTGTAAATCCGCTTCTGGGTATTCATTATATTTGAGTGACTTTCTAAAATCCTTTAATAGGGCATAACTTGTTAAGTCCATACCCTACACCAGTTGTTCCCAAACATTTTTTAGTGCAAGCACCAATTAATTTTTATCAAAGTCTTTTCCTTTCCCTTACTCATTTTCTCCCTTCGTATATCTCATTCTTCATAAAAATCAAATAGCCAACACTTTAGTAAGGATTACTCCATCTAGATATCATATTATGAAAATTGAAAAATGACACCTGGTCCGGGGTTCGATTCCTGTGTTCAGGTGTCATTTTTCAAATTTCAGAATATCATTCTTCATAATATTATACACATTAGTCTTAAACAATTCTTTACAATTTTAAATATTGTAAATATATAGGCCTACACAATCTACATATCTATGTATCAAAATAGCCCACTTAATCTACTTATTAAAATAGGCTATAACTCCATGAACATGAACAAATTTGATCAGGTACCACCAGTAAGTTGTTACATTGACTTTTAAGAGGAATATAATAAAAACAATAGAACTCTCAAAAATTTCCTCAAGCTTATAGATTAGATTTTAAATTACCTGTTTTATTAGGTCTGATAAAATTATCATTAGAACGCAGAATATACAAAACAATAGTCTTACTAGGTATTCTCTTTGGTTTTGAACATGGTCTCTCAACATAATACAGCTAAAAGAAATTAAGGGTGTTCTGAGACAGGTGCTTAGAAATATGTATGTTTCAAAAAGGGATGAATAGCTTAAATTGGGAAGTGAAGGAGTATGGTGGGCAGGACATACAGCGTGAATGGGAGAATCTAGAACCGTGTTCAGGTTATTGAGTGATAAACCCATTGGGAAGACTTAAACACAGATGGGAGGATAACACTAGAATGGACCTGAAAGAGATAGGATGTAACAAGGAGCACTGGATAGAACTAACACAAGCTAATTTTGTAAGTGTGGCAATGTATTTTCGAGTTCCTTATGCCACAGAGTAAGTACCTAGATTATTAAAATATTAATATTTTTAGTTTCATATACAAATATATATTTCTTATAATCTCACACCTCCCTTGGAAGCATTATAACTCCTCCCACGTCCCCCCCACCTAAGGTTGGACTAATTATTTGAAAGCATTTGTCAGCACTATTAATTAACTACACCACATATTCATTCAAATTTCATCACTGTATTTATAAACTCTACCAATTATTCGAGCAATTGTAACTATTGTATTCATTATTCTGTAGAGGATGTGACCTGTGCTACTCGCGCTATAATTAAGAGTGACCTTGGACCTACAAAATACCAGTGAAGCTCAGAAGTAGAACATTGGTGCATTAATTTAAAAGTTAGGGACCCAAATATGGTGTCAAGTTCAGTTTTCAATGTGATAAATACCTATAATTAAGTTTAACACTCAACCCTAACCAGACCTATTTGCATTAAAATACTCTACCAAATAATATGATATTGTAATAGAAAACAGTCTGCAATTAGTTTAGTTTTTAAATAATAATTACTTATTGGAAATGCATTTCAAAGCAATTGTTATTGGAAATGGATTTCAAAGAAATTGTTTACATCTTCTTGAGCTAGGGCTTATGTTTGGTTTCTGGCATGTTCTATAAACTTACTAGCCTTTTGGGGAAATAAATGTTCAAATGATGTAAAATAATTACAATAAAAATAAAATATAGGCCTATGTATTACATTTGTAAATCTATAATCATTGATAATTTATGTGAAGAATGGAACTGCTTGTAAGAGTTGAAAAGGCTTGGCCATACAAACAAGTTGTTGGAAAAAGGATGGAAGGCTTCAATGATTTTTTGAAAGTTCTTTGTACCAGCTGAAGGGTAAAATAAAATTGAATTGCTAAATGCTCCTCTCAAAGTTCTGAGCACAAGGAGCGTGGCCAACAACCATCCTCTCTCACCCCTTCCCCCCCTACTCCCCCTACCCCCCTTCTTTTTCAGTGTTACTTTCTCACCTGACTTCAATATGGGAAGGCCTGGGGCCTCTACTTTGTGTTTAGTGTATACCAGTGATTTACCCTTTTATATAACATTTTTTAAAATCTAAAAGACATAAAAAGTATGTGATGCATTCCTTGGACGAACTTCACATACCCCACTTTGATAATTTTTGGTGTAAGCCATACATATGACTTTGATAAAATTGACACATTTTCTCATGTTTAAATGATAACAAAAATGATTTTAAAAAAATGCATTAAAGACTATTATATTATTGAGGTTTTTATATATTATAGGTTTATAGGCTTAAGTGATGCTTACATTCCATATTTCATTTCTGACTTAAGTTAAGATAATAGGTACCTGATATTATTGATAAATCACAAAGTCGCTAGATTAATCTAATCTTTAGATTAAATTTCACAGCTTATTTCTCTTTTTCGAATACATTACCTGACATAAACTCTTTCTTGAATTCATTAGACAAGTAATATGCTAGGATGTGACATTTTTACTAACTTGAATTGCATTCAAAGTTTCAGTCCAATCTTTAAAGAAAGTGCTTTATAAAAACATGTACAATTTTTTGGTACTGTATACAAAATTGGTAACTTTTGCTGTTTTACTAATGAAATTTTATATTCTTATAAAAATTAGACTAAGTTTTCTTAATATACAGGAAAACTACCCACACACCTAAGACTAAACTCACAACTATTTTTACAGGTTTATAGCCACAAATGCCATCAAAAAGTATAGTTAAAATATTTTGGTTTGACATCATTCTTTAGACCATATTGTTAACTCAAGTTTTTTTTTACTAAATCAATTGGTAGTAAAATCATTGTTCTAGTGTTGACTTAACCTGGCCTTTAAGGCTCTATTATTAAATAAACTGTTGAGGCTTGGGCTTGATAAGCGGATGCACTTAAGGTTCAAGGTCATGAAGTGAGAAACAGTCACTTGCCTATTCTTTTAGTAAGTGATAACCCTATTTGATAACTAAAGTGGCAAATCTTGAGTGTCAGCATAAAGAGTTACATAGTTAGCTAATCACAATGCTGTCTCTGATCAACTCAAGGTTGGTTGCCTTATACAATGTACTAAACACCGTTTTATTCATGGTTGAGTTGTATAACTCCATGCTGTTCTGGCTTTCAAACGGTTTAAAACTCTCATTGTCATTGATCATAACTGATGATATTTTACTGTAGGTTCGTGGTACAGCAGTAACACTTAGGTGTCACTAGTTCTTAATTATTAGGGGTGAGAGAAGGAGCCGCTTTTCACTTTAAATTAGAAAACAAAAAATATTTCATACCAAACAACTAAAACAAAGGATATGATACCAAAATTAGTTCTATAAGTAATAAAAAGTTAGTTACTTTAATCATATATTCATGGCTACAAACATGGATCTAAATTTTTTTGAATAAACCAATTCACTGCTAATTCAAGGAATTTGGTATGCCCAGGAGAGGACCGAGGTAATTTTTAAAAAGTAACTTGAATTTTAGATATGTTTCCAATAATCACTAAAATATAAGTTCTATCTCTATTTTATGGGATTTTGTGAATATTATTGACACATTCTTTGAGTAAATTTTTTATTATAAACAAAAAATATCGTAACAAGTATTTTTATTGCAGCTTCAGCAGTATGTACACAATATTGAAAAAAATCAAATTTCTGGTCTGTAAAATTCAAGGAATTTCAAAACTTACAAAGTGTATCAACTCTGAATTGCTTTTAGAGGCAATCAACGTGGAAAACCTGTTTAGAACACCCGACTCCTCGTCTCTATCACTTAATTCTTAGTGGCATTCCCTTCCAACTTTCAGAGACAGACAAATCACCAAAGCTATGGCTTGGAATTTGTTATTTTTAAGGTATATAATCCTGATCACGTTCAACAAAGTAATTCAGATCCTATACTTACATTAGCTATGGTACATTATATTTATTGTTTGTTTTGGAAGTTGGAACTATAATTTTTACAAATTTGTATATGCCTCTTACATCAAAGCGATCTCTCCTTTACCCCTCCCTTTCCATCACTCCTTCCAGGCAAATGCCAATTCATTTGCTCAGATTACCTTAATCTTCCCCTTTACCCCATACTTACTCAAGCCAAAGGGTTAATTAATATTTATGTGTACACTTTGTCGACTGAAAGTACATCTCGAAGGTGAACATAGTCAAATAATTTAAATACCAACTCCATCACATCTCCCAGTATTGTGGAATTTTTGATGACTGTTAGGGACTTAATACAGTTAATGTGAGATGGTTGGACATGGAAATTACATGTGGATTTTCCTGAACTGCTATGATTCACAGTTTACTGTGGTGATTCAAAGTTAACCATCATAAGTATTTTCTCAGGCCCTAATAACACTATTTGTATGTTAGGCGCCACACGCAATATAAATGTCTAGCACATTTATTCTGGTTTGCCGATACCTGAAGTTGGGGTTTGAACATACTTTTTTCTGATCAACATTGGTAACTTTATACATTATTATTTTATAGATTTTAATACTATGTTTTGACAGATGCAGATCATATGACTTGTTATGGGTGTATTAAAACACTTTTAGTAACGTTTATAACTCTTTAATACTATTCTACATACCACTTTATTTCTATAGTATGGTCCAACACAGAACCTCATATGTGTATTTATATATATAAATGAAAGTGGTCAACACTACAAAAGGTTGCTATATCACTGTAAAAAAAAGTGACTTGGTGTATGATTTATCAAAAAATATATATATATATTTAAAAAAATTTGAGGTACCGTATTAACATGAATGTTTTGAACCGGCTGATTATATCAGCACACAACTTCTACACTATGCAGCCTGTGGCCTTTAATTCATCGTCGTGAAAGGGGAAACCCACGTTTCACCAAGTATACATTTTTCAGCTATGCAGGGAATGAAACCCTGCCTCCATAGCCCCATGTTTAATAACTTTTAGATAAACACTGAGGTAGTTTTTCCTCAAATGGTTTGCTCCCTACATACAAATAAGGATATACGTCCTCCAAAGTCGTACCTTATTCATTGCTACTCTATTATTGTAAATATGTTAATAACTTGGGCAGGTAGTAAGAGACTTCTTGGGACACAGGGAAAAAATCGTAGCAGTTCTTTTTATATAATATATAGGCCTCTTTTCACTCGTTTCTGGTTATTAATTAAGTTTTTAATCTAGTAAAATATATTAAGTTAGTTTAATTAGTAAAGTATGTGGGTGTATATCGATTTATTCAACTTTCTTGACACTAAAGTGTTTTAGTTTACTTAAATAACTATGGCTATTTGGATAGTTATTTTAATGATTTTTTCTCATTGTCTTATAATGGCATTGGCCATACTCCTGACATAACATTTGAATTAACGGTATTTGAACAGAGCTAATGTTGGGAAAAATCTGTAAGATAGAGTTTCTGTCCCTTAGAAAAAGCTGAAAGTGGATGCTACTGTTCCATTCCGTTGAGAACCAAAAAACCTATCTATGTCAGCGGTGAAGTGACTGGAAAGTCTTGGGATGAAGTTTTGAGGGTTGGCTAGGGAAAGTGGGGGAGGGGGAGGGTTAGCAGGTAGACTGCTATTATAAATGAAAACTGTGAGGGACTGAACTAATCCATCGGTTCATTTTTAAAGTTAACCTTAACTTAATTTAAACAGTAAACTCATTTAGTTTATTTTAACGATGAATGCTTTTCAGGGTTCAAATCCTAAATGGGTAAACGAAGGATGCATCTGTATAAAGGGTTTCCCTTTGTCCCTCTACAAAAATTTGGGTACATTACCCCTGTTTTAAATATTTTTCATTATTAACACTAGTGTAATTAATAAAAATATAAATATTAATTACACTAAGTGTGCTATATGCCGAACGTATAGAGTGGAGGGAAACATGGGGGGGATGTTAATTATTTAAAGTATTATCTCTAATTTTGAATATGATTATTTGTTAATTACAGTTATAGCCTCATATACATATTATTTAAATTAAAAAATGAGATCTGAATATGTGAATTGAACTTAGGACCTACAAACTATGTTTTGATAGTTGTTATAAAACTAATTTGTTACATCTGAACAAAGGAGAAAAAATACATTTGAAAAAAAGGACATAAAAAGGAGTGATTGAAAATGTGTGTGTATATTTATTTATTTATTATATTGTTAATTTTGAGCCATGCACCCTTAAGGTCTTGGTTTGAAACTTTTCTGAAAAGTTAACCAAAGACTCATAAGAAAAATTTTGATATTACCACCTTGCTGTATGCATGAATCTCCTATTAAGAAAATACTTCCTCGTCACTAATGATATACTTCTTCTTCCAAGAAATATTGTTTCTTTCTCCAAGGTCAACTTTAAACTCTTTTTAGAAAACACATCTTATCTCATCACTGGAACTGGTTGTCAAGCATACTTACAACATCAGGCTTTAGACCAGAAAAAACCCATAACTACAGTTTTAATAAATAGAATATGTCCCAAATGTAAGTAGGTTATTTGCTTCACAGTAGATATACAATATGTATATACATAAGCATATGCTTAATACTAATGATTTTATTTCAATAATCAAAGTCTTTGTTATACATTTATTATCCTATATAAAGAACCCACAACTTGGCTTGCTTGATTATGTTGATGATCTGTTGGATATAAACACTTAATTATTAGTCATCACAATCAAGGATCTCATTTCCTACTACTAATATAAACACAGGTTTAACTCATCAGAAGCAAATACTTCTTTCATTTTCTATGAATGATAAAAACACTTTAATTCATTAGAAGCAATTTTTTTTCTTTCATTTCTTATGAAAAAGACCATTTTATATGATGAAAAATAATTGAATCTTTAATTTCCTAACACTTTTATATTATCCTAAGTACGAAATTCTTCCATCCCCTAAGATTGATGCACTTGTTTACGTTATCACAAACAAAAGTTTCTTTAATTTCTTAAGATTGGTTGGTAAATACTGTTTTAGATCATCACACACTCTTCAGCAGAAATTGGTGACCTGGCGGTCTAGGGGTAAGGTGTTAGACTTCTGTGCTGGGGGTCCGGGGTTCAATCCTCGGTCCCCGCACAGATTTATATTATTGCCAAACCCTTCCTTCACCTCTGACAAGACGTGTATTAATCACAACTTGTGAATGTGGAATGCCAGGCCTCCACCGTGGTTCGGATCGTACGTTAAACTGTAGATCCTCCAGTTCATCTCACAATCACTCTACCATTACACATTAGCATAAGTACGTATAACCTGGAAGGGTATTAAGACGTGTTGTTGATAATAATAATAATTCAGCAGAAATTCCTGAGAAACATTGGCTTTTGATGCACTGTTTACTCAACACTGATATGCATCCCCTTGTAGGATGTTTGTTTATTTGGATTCCTGATGGATTATTCTCTTCAAACTGCCTAAACTAGTTGCATGGTTTCATTTACAAATATACACTTTATATGTTTTCAGAATATTAGAGTAAGATTGAGAAATAATTTACAGGCTGTTGCCTTGCAATTAGTTGTTCTACTTGAAGCAGTTTTTCTTATCATTTTAAACTCTTTTACAAAATAAACCTGTTTGGTTATGGTGGAATGGTTTACAATACTGACACAACATACATAGTGTTACATTTTTTCAGTTAAGTGATATTTCTTCACTTGTGTGATGTTTCTTAACTCATTGGACCCTTCTTCGTTTGTGCCATATTGTTTCATATGTGTGATTTTTTCTGTTATGTCTACTTCTGGACAGTGAAAGAAGATGGTTTGATTCCATTAACAAAATTCAACTCTGTTTGAATATTATATTGCATATTTATTGTGTACATACCCTTTGCTACAGACATCTATTTATTAAATTTATCTGACCTTGAAACAGCCTAATGATTGATGTATTACAAACTAAGTAATTATTATTTGGTTGGAAAGTCAACATAGAAAATGTTAACATAATCACTCTTAACTGATTAGTCTTGTGTTCATTGGACTGGATTGTGTGTACTATACTAAATAATGCGGTCATGTCTAGAAATAAACTGCTCACTCTCGCTGCCCAAATGGCCACACCCAAATTTAAACTAAACTTCAAAAGGGGGGGTTGTGGCCACACTCAATCTGTTTTAGCAAATGAATGGATTACAAGCTTAGTGGTGACAGAGAAAATCCACTTAAGGAAAAAGAGATATATTTTAAAGTTTCTTTAATACCTAAGTACTACCTTCGTTCTTTGAAGGTTTTATAAGATTATTTCTTCATTGTTTTATTTTTTAATTTTTTTCTATCTTTGTTGACTTCAGTAAGCTTTTACTATAATAATATTAGTGTCACTTTAAGTTATTCATTTAATTTCTATTGTTTTATAGGTAAGCATTTTGATTTATTTTAATTTTTTTTTCTTAATTAATTCTTGTCAACTTTGGGAAAAAAAACAAAACTTTTACTTATGTGAAACTATTACCCTCAACCTTCAAACATAAACTAGCTCACCCTATATTTTCATTATCTAAGTTAAGCTTCACATAACTTTATTCAATCTAATTGAATCACCCCTAACTAAACCATATTAATTGCATTTTGTTGACATCTACTGTATAGTAAAGTGGCATAGTGGTCAGAGCCCCTGGCTGCTGACATAGGGGTCCCAGGTTTATTACCAGGGGATTTTGTTATAAAAGGGAATAATACTAATGTCCACCAAGATTTGGTTAGTCAGACTTAAGCTAAGATTAATATCTTCATTGGTTCTATCTCATGTCATACTCATTAGTCATTACCATCAATCATCCTCTTACTTCGTTGGGACATGGAAAGAACCTCCAAGAAAAGAGTGTACGATTAGTACATTTGGGTGTCCCCAGGCCAACATTATAATAATTGTACTAGCTAAGCTTTCTGCAAACTGAACTACAGCAGGATGTAGCCCAGATAAATTATTATTTTTATTATTACTACTTCAGTAAAGTATAAGGATCTGGTTTAAACTAAACTTTTTAATGGGATCTAATGGATATAAATTAGTGCGGAAACTGTACTGCAATAAAGTTTCTTAAAGCTGTGTTTGTTTATTGTTAAGTAACAGTTTTCCTGGATCCTTGTCAATCAATAAATGTATGGCTGGGTCATTGGGCGTTAGGAATACATTAAATCTAAGATCGATTCCAACAACAAAAATCTCCCTTGTGTCTTATCACATGTCTGGGATATCTTCATACTTACACTAATGGAATATAAATTAAGAAGGCAGAATTTAGAAGATAAACAGTCAAACTTAGTTATAGCATCATCGAAGGGACCTAACAAATTTTGACATTACATCAGAGTGACTTTATATTTACATAACTTGCATTTAGGCCTATTCTCAATAATAATTTGTAATTTTCTTTTGAACTCTCTTTCTGTAAAATAAATCCTTTCTTTCGTGCTGTAGAGATGCTGCATGACATTAAACACATCCACAAACATTTCTCTGAAGTAATAAAATTGTGAAAGCATTTCAGCGGCTCTCATTGCCTCCTGTAATGTCTGATAAAGGATATTGGCATCCTCCTTGTTCAGCCTTCATCACTATCTTCCATCTGTGTGTTTTTTTACTTCCATGATAATTTTTGAATCAATCAAGGTCATCCATTAACACAAAGGAATCAAGCTCAATTCCACATTCTTTCACATTGAATTGTTTAATCCACTTGGGGAGAGGCAAGTTGTCTTCACCTTCATCATCATCTGAAAATTAGTTAGTGCAAGTTGTGCTTTACTAAAGCACTTTGCTATTATCTGATATATTACTGTCTTCGGCTAGGAATGTTATCACATCCTACACAGAAATTGTAACAGGTTTCATTCTGTCCATAGAATTTTTTTAATTTGCATGTGATAGCGAGACTTAAGGATTCTAATGACACCTTGGTTCATAGATTGCAAGATGCTGGTACAGTTTGTCAATGAGAAAACTAGATTAATGTTGGTCAAATTTAACTTTGGATGGGTTGCATAGTTGTCAACTATGAGTAGAAATTTTCTGTTTTTCGATGACACCTCATTGTCCCCCACTTTCTTAGATCATCTTCAAAAATACTAGTTGACATTCATGCCTTTTGGTTGGCATTGTAGCTTACAGGAAGTTTTCTAATGTTACTTATAAAACGCTTACAAACCACGCAAAAATATAAACGAGACTTAGTATGTTCACACACTGGAATGTTCCAAACAACACTGAAAAGAGAAGTTATAGAGGTGAATGCACCTATACAGACTGTTTTGATTAGTGCAGGCGAGTTCAAAAGAGTAAACAAAAAGGGGAGGCTCTACAATTGTACAGCTTTACCACATCGTAACAATCTCTGTTTACAATACAGAAATATCTTTCCAATGAATGTATTACATCAAAATTTAAACTGAAACTTAAAATTACATATACAGACATACATTTAAATTCAAATCAAAATATATGAAAAGTTTTAAACACTAACCTACAACCAAGTGGTAATGTTGCTAAAACAGAGGTGTTTAAATCATTAATAGTTAACACAGGTTGTCTACTGGATCACAAAAGTTATGGAAAAGTTACTAATTGCAATTGAAAGTCATGAATTCTCAGTATTTTGGTCACAAAGTCACGAAAATACTTTCGCTTGAATTTCCTGCACATTGAAATGGGGATACGTCATATTTTGAGCCAACCACTACCTATGATGCTATGCGCTAGTTGCAAGCTGCCTCATTTTTTCTACCCTGATATCAAGAAAAGGTTAACATTCGCCATCTAGTTAAAGTTTAATGTTGCATGTGAGTGCATTCATTATGCCTATATATGCATTATCTAATGTTCAACTGTTTATCAAAGAAATTTTGTGATCAATAAAGGTCACTAATTTTTATTTATCCAACTCATTAGACAGTGTGACCCAATTTCTGAAAAAATGACGAAACAGCAGAGGTCATTATAATCAAGTTCAACTGTACACATATTTTAGTGTAGAGTGGGAAACCATTTAGCCAAGCTATTTTATTTATATTATTTTTATTTACATTGGTTAAATTGTAATTAGTAACATGTGAATAATAGCTCTAGTGTTTTAACTGGCCCCAAGTACACCTAACTATAATTTAGACGCTTAGCTTCTTGTCACTAGAAAATCAGACCACATCAGACTGATATATTTGTTCTCAGTCTCACTATTGTTGGTGATAGATAACACTTGCATGTTTTTCTTGCAAATGAAAAATCAATACATTAGATGCTATTGTCACCTACGACTCTTAATTCTTGGGAATATGGGTCTCCTTACATCTGATCTTATTAATTACCAATTACTCAAACCATCTAGAGACCTTCATAAGGTGTATACAGTAACTTAAGGTTGATATAAATTAGTAATACCTAAACAACGCAATCTCGTAAATACTTTGTTTTTTAATAGGTGTGTCGTTGTCCCAGTGTATTGGGTATTATAAAAAAAGGAAACAGGGACATTATTATAATAATAATCATCATCATCATAATGGTTTCCAACCTCCTGTGGCCAGGTCAGTTTAGTAAAATGCCTCTGACTTTCTCTATCCTTCCACCATTCTTCCTATAATTCCTTCCATTCTTATCCTATCACTAGGACGCTTTTTGTTATCTGCTCCTCCCACCTCTTTCTAGGCCTCCCTTGGGGTCTTTTTCCATGCCCATACCATCAAAAGGTCCAAAACTTGAGAAATCTTGAATAAATGTTTCAGTATTTGACCTGAAAAGTATGTGAAACAGCATTATTGTATAGCTACTGCCCAGTGTATTTGAGTTGGGATCAAACCATGACCTCACTGTTCAGACTCGAATGTGCTAGTTAGATCACACCTAATTTCCTTTAGTAATGTGCTATGTTTCCCCTCATGTCAATTTAAGTATTTTTTTATCAAGATCAGTATTAAACTGGATTAATAATGCTTTGTATTATATCCCCATATTGATAAAATTTCAGCTCTAAGTTAAAATTCAACATTTAATTTCACCTACTTTCACACTATATGAAGACAGGTCTTGATCAATAATTTTAACGGGAATACCAAAGATATCACTCTAGATAAAAATGTAAATGATTAAAACATGTATTTTAAGAAAAACATAAGAGTACAAAAATTAAATCCAAACATTGAATATTCATGTAAATAAAAAACACTACATTGCACAGAAGAAAAATTAATACACATGAGCATTATTGTTAAAAAAAGTTTATCACGTTGCTTCTGTGATTCTGATCTCTTCTTCAAAAGGTCGTTACAGATTATAAACAAATTTATGAGTTCTGCAGAGTTGTATAGTTTTTGTTAGATTCAGCAAATTTTATCAATGTATGCAATGCATCAGAAGCCTGTTTCCATGAGACTTTAGCCTCATCCGCCATGGCTCCTTAATCTGATTCCACCCCCTGAACCTGAGCTTCTTGAGGGTTAACAACACTTTGTATAATCTGTTTGTCACTAAGTTCTTCAATCACTGGCACACTTTTGTCAATTTCAATTCAGTCTATGACTTCCTCATGGGGCACATCTCTTAAAAGGGTTGTTAGGCACAGCTTCTTCCAAATCTAGCACCATATTTTACCATCACCAGTAACATTTTGATCCACATCTTCATCATTAGGCCAAAGTTTGCGCGAGCACCGCTGTAGAGTCACTTCTTTCACCTGATTCCAAGCTAAGGCAATTGCAAAAATTGCATCTTTAACATTAAACTTTTTTTTTTGAAGTCTTACATCAGAGTCAACGTCCAAAAGGCCTTGCACAAAAGATCTTCTATAGAAACACTTTACATTATGAATCACACCTTGATCCATTGGCTGAATCAAGGGAGTGACATTTGGTGGTAAGTTAACTGCAAACATATTGCTGGAAACCAAATCAGAAGCAGGAGGATGAGCGGTACAGTTGTCCATAACAACAAAATTGCTGTGCTGTCTTCTGGCATTCCACGTTTCTTAAAGTTTTCCTTTACATCTGGTACAAAATGATGGAAAACCAGTCCTTAAACAAATCTGATGTTATTCATGCATTGCTTTGGGCATCATATTTACCAATCATGAAAGGTGTCAGCTGATGTTCACCAGAAGCATTTGCACACAACAAAACAGTCAATATGTCTTTATTTTTCTTAAATCCCTTAGCCAATTTTTCATCCCCACCTGCTAGAGTAGACATTGGCAAACAATGCCATAAAAGGCCGTTTTCATCGGCATTGTAAACTTGAGCATGGATTAACTCCCACTGTAAAACAAGGCTGCTAAAAGTGTCCTTAAATTCTTCAGCTGCATTTTTATCGGCTGATTAGCTTTCTCCAGCCACATCCAGCTTCCGGATTCCGTGTCAAATTTTAAATTTCTGAAGCCAACCATCGGAAAACACACAAGCACTTTCAATATTCAGATCACGATACAACTATTTTGCTTTTTCAATGATCATAGGCCCAGTCACTGATTTTCCCTCTGATCATTTCGCACTAAACCAAGTGTACAAGGCACAATCAAAAATTTCAAGTTTAGGTTTCTTTAATGTGTGTCTTGATTCCATTTTCTTTGCTGTAATAGCTTGAGCAGCAAACTTCTTATGTTCCTCTTTTTGTTTTTTTTTATCATAAATAGTTGAGGAACCAATATTGAATTCGCGCATTATGAAGTTTCTGTGTTCACCTTTTTTGAGACTATTAATTATTTCTAGTTTTTGCTGTATAGTGAGAGTCACATGCTTATGTGTATTAGTTTTATTATCACTTAAAGAACTCGTGCTGGGCTTCGAGAACATTGTGCAAACGGGATTTGTAACCTGTTAAAAAACAAGAAACACTGTACTGAAATGAACACTGAACTAGACAGCTACGATAAACACTGAGTGAACTAAAACGGGAGAACAAGGGTCCTAGACAACACCGTGTAACTGCATGAAACACAGACAAACTAAAAACCCACCTGGCAGTTACAGCCGTGCCGGTTAATGCTAACGAATGCACAAATCCACCCGAAAAAAACCGGACGCGGGCGGTTCAATCGGTGCCGGATTACAGAATGTGCCGAACCATAAAATGCCGGACTAAAGAGCTTCTACTGTACTAAGGGTACTCCACAAACTTGTAATTTTGAGTAATTTTATGTCTTAAGAAGGTACTAATGGGTAAAGGAAGGACAAATAAGTAGCCAGCAAGGATGGTAAATTTTTTTACTAATCTCTTTTTAACAGGCCATTTCAACACCAATGTGCTATTTTCAATATACATTTTAACATAATTATTTTATATAAAATTGATTTAAGCTATTAATTTAATTATATTCATTTCCAAGTAAAATTGATTAGGTAGGTCTATACATTATTGTTGGAAAAAGTGCTATCTATAAGAAATATACAGGAAACTCTTGGCTTATATTCGCTGTAAGGAATTAAATTATTCAAACAAAAATATCTGGTTTAAATGATTTAAAATGGCTGCTAATGTAAGAAATATGACTCGCAAAGGTGCAGGAATGCATTATACACAATATAACAAACAAATTGTTTAAGGAAACTTTTTAGCGGTTGTATCAGGGTACATAATTTTGATTAGAGCCTCAGTATAATATTTCTCATTTTCTAATGAATCAATCATTTACACTAATATAAATTTTAAAAACTTTTTGTAATTTTTTTGCACACATCTGCATACATACATACGCGTGCACACACACCTATTAGTAAACAAATTCACAAAAAAAAAAGACTTTCCTCTCATGGATTAAATAAGTGTTGTCTATTCTTTAAGGAATTGCAGGCCAATCACATATTGCAGCAAACAGGGGGCCCCAATAAAAATAAGAAGGGTATTGTTTGGTTGTAACCATAATGTAAATATATTGTAATTTCTTAGTTTATAATTTATGTACTACAATTTGGTTTCTACCACTATTTTTAACCAGGATAATTTTTTAAATTTATGAAACCTTTTAATTATGTCAATCAATATCGTTTTGACAACCACAATACATTAATTAAAGGAGCATTTTTAAAAGGTGTGTCTATGATACGAATTTAACACTTGTATCAAAATTTGTATGTAAAGTAAACAAGCAAATAACTAAACATCTTTATATGTTTTCAGAGTGATGTCAATCTGTAAAAATAATTATCTTAACCTGTAAAACCTAGTAAAGTCACTACATGTTCTAACCTATTTTGAATGGACATCTTGATGTCCTAGTTAAACTGTAAATAGCTTAAAAATTCATATTTTATTTTGTTAGTTTCAGAAAGTGCTGCCAACCATCACACTATGTCTTCGGGGTATATCTGCAGACACCTCAACAGACCTGAAGGCTGTCCTTGCCAAAAAAATACCTGCCGAGCAAGAAAGAGTTAAAGCTTTCCGCAAACAATATGGTTCAAGCAAAGTTGGAGAGGTCACTGTTGACATGGTAAGATTTTAGTATTTTAACTTTTTTAGGTAGGCTCCTGACCAAATTGTTGTGTTTCAAAGGATTTATACTTTCCTCATTCTATAACATTGGTATTTAACCTTCGGTATGTGTTTCTCCAGGGATACATAAAATTAACAAAATAAATAATTAATATATATAATTTAAAACTTATTATTTAATGTATTATTACCCGCTTTGGTGGCCTTATGGTCTATTGCTCTATTCTCACAGTAGACTAAACTGCCAATGATGGGAAGATTGAGACTCGAATCTCAGCAGCATTGCGGGCGGTTTTTCCAAAGTGGTTTACCGCTCACCCTCCCTAATCCCATTTGCGTAATTAGTATATAAGCATGTGGCGCTAAAATTATTGTGGATGTAATATATTTTATATGTAGATTAGAGAGTATGTAATACTTGCACTATTCACCTACAACTTTGGGCCTACAAAGTTGAAGAAAGATTATATCTGGAGGTATGCGAACAAAAAAGTTGAAAAACCACATACTTGTCTAAATAACATATTGACTAATTTTTTCATAAACAAATCTGTTACTAAGAAGCTTTAGTTTAAAATGTGATTGGAGGACAAAATTTACTATTAAAATGGATATTTTTGTGTTTTTCAAATGCCATCATTTCTCCCTTTCATTAATTCAGATATTCCAGAATCTATTGTAGTTAATGTTTCGATTTTAACTAGGTTCTTTTATGTTGATTCCCTTTTAAACTTTAAATAATCAAATGGTTTTAAAGACTATTGACATAAATATTGATTAATTTTAGGGATGTGCGAGATACGAAAATATCTCAACAGTTCAAGAAAAAAATAATCTTGTCTCGAAAGTTAAAAAATTAATCTAAAAAATTTGAGAAATAAAAAAAAAGAGTAAATGATGGCACTAAGAAATTAAAAAACCAAACCGGGTATTTATTATTTCCAATAATACCATAATAACCTAAAATAGGCTGGATACCTCCCAAAAAACAGCCTTCATTAAGAAATGTTTTGGTTATAAATATTGTTTTTCAATATCAAACTTTGACTATATAAGCTGTTAAACTGTAAAATTAAATTATAAATGGTGTTCATTGTAACTACCTATCACCATTTTATTAATTGCATTCAAAATGTGTATGAGTTATACCTGAAGTGTATGTATTAACTATATATAAGACAATCTAAAGCAAGCGCCAGCTTTAATGTTAAAAAGGAACTCTATAAAATATACATTTACTTTAATAAACATAATTTACATTTTTGTACTTCCAAAGTACGATTTCTCATCTCGTTTGCGTGTCTTGATACCTTTTTATATTCTTGTTTAGAGATTGTCTTGAATTGAAAAATGGTTCTCTTACATCCCTAACTAATTCAGTTTATAGTTGGACAAAATTTAAAAATATAAACTTTTTTCCAAACAAGTGAATAATACATTACTTTAGTTAATATTTAATGGTTATCTATTTAAGATTAAATCATCTGAATTGAATTTTAAGGTTTATTTGGGGGTTGGTCTTAATTTTATCATTTTTTTCCCTAAGGTATGTTTGTTTTTTAACATTTTACTATGTATTAACTACTATGTATAACTTGATGTTCATGGATGTGATATTTTATTTCTTAAAATAAATCACATTTGTTTTTATGTTAATCTTTAATACACAAATGTGCAACAAACTTGTGTTTAGAGAAGTCATACATTTACTTTATTAACATGGACAAAACTTGCCTTGGAGGTGTAGTTAGCTAACTTGCAAGTTTCATGTTGAGCTAGACTGCCGAGGACGGGGAGATTGAGGTTTGAATCTCGCTCTGGTAAACTGGGGGTAGTTTTTTTCTCCCTCCACACAAATGTGGGCTCACTTTCTCTATATTTAACCTTCCCAATTCTTAATCCATTAGAGTAATTAGTACTTAGGTGTATAACCTAAATGGGTATTATTACACGGGGCTAAGTATTATTGTTGTTGATATTATTAACACGGACAAAGTCCAACACATTTTACTCGGTCAATAACATGTTTTCCTACCTATTCAGCTAAGGGTCTTGGATTTGATTCCTGCCATGGCCAAAACTTTATCATTGGGGAAAGGTGGGTTTACCTTTTCACAATAATGAATTAACGGATGTTTGACTGGGTTTGGGCTCTGTTTTATATTTAAGTTAGTTTATAAGTAATGTGCAAATATAATCAGTTGGTTCAGAATAAATGAAAATTAAATGAAATATTCACAATTTTTAAGTGTGACCAAAATAACCTTGATTTGTCATAATTGGTAATGTTAGTTTATTTTGGTCTTAGTGGCAATGTGTCTAATAAGTAGAAACAGGATTTCACCTATTTGCCTTTTATTCACCTTGATCGTAAACATAGGCAATTGAAATAGTGCATTAGGCAATTGAGATAGTGCATTTCATGTTATTACAAGTACAATACGTACATTTTATAGCGTCTGTATAACTTTTATTCTACTGGTGTTTGACCATTTTACGAATAAGAGCCTTAACAGGCTTGTTTCAGCTTTGTCCCCTTTCTTTTTTTCCAATGTGGTTTTTCTACTGAAAAAGAGAGTCCAGTTTCTTAGAAATTGTAAGTTGCGACATAGTTGTTTGAAGTAGGTTTGAAAAGCAACACTTGTTAAATAGCTTCCAATGAGTGTAAATCGCGGGGAGGACAATGAGAGCAGTAGTAGACATCTTGATAGGGAACATCATGCCGTGGCAGGAAAGAAGTCCATCTTCCTCGGAAGCTACAAATTAAAAATTTTGTTCTTTTAAATTGTGTGAAGAAAAAACTAAGCTTTTCAAATTATAAACACATGAAAGTTTAAATAGTTATCAAAGAATTACTGAAGGTATTGATGATGTTCTCTGTTGATATTCTAGATGTATGGTGGTATGAGAGGCATTAAGGGCCTGGTGTGGGAGACCTCTGTCCTGGATCCAGATGAGGGGATCAGATTTAGAGGCTACTCCATTCCCGAGTGCCAGAAACTGCTTCCCAAGGCCCCCTCTGGCAAAGAGCCCCTCCCAGAGGGACTCTTCTGGTTGCTGCTCACAGGCGATATCCCCACAGAGGCACAGGTCAGGCAGACTGCATCAGTCTTGACTGTCAATACTAACTAGAAGTAACATAAACTAGGTAACCCAAGGGAAAGACATGGCTGTTCACTAGACACCCTGATTCATGTTAGATAAAATGATTTGTCTTGTTGAATTAAAAGTCAAAAAACCCTCTAAAGGCCTATAATAAAGAATCATAGTAGAAAATTAACTCAAATTTGATAATTATGAATATAAATAAAGTATAAATGTTTATGTATTTCTAATCCTATAGTTTGTAATATATATATATATTATATTTATTATAATATAATATGTATATTATATTTATTATAATATAATATATATATTATATTTATTATTATAATATAATACATATATTATATTTATTATAATATATAATATATATATTATATTTATTATAATATATAATATATATATTATATTTATTATAATATATAATATATATATTATATTTATTATAATATATAATATATATATATATTATATTTGGAAGAAGGTACAGGAAGGGTGGACAGAAACAGCCATAACATCTTTGTCCAGTGGCAGCGATGTAAAGTGTGAACGGTATTCTTCTTTTCATTGTAAAAGTCATGTTGTGCTGGTTCCCTTTTATATATGTTTTCTAGTTTTCTATTCACCTTTCCTAGACCCCCTTCCAAATTTATATCATAAATTACCTCAAAAAAGCGAATAGAGGTTTTCCTTAAGAGATAATCCTATAGTTCCTTGTATATATTTAAAATAGCAGCATTTGGTTAGAAAATTGTTTCTATGATAACCTTTTAAAAACCCATTTTACTTCTCCTTTTAACAAATTGTCTTTGATTGATGAAAGTAAATTACCTGGACAGGTAGTGGGAATGCTAATAAGAAATTGTCTGTAACTAATTCAGAAAAAGAGTAAAATATTATTTTTGATCTTGGTATATTAAAATCAACAGAATCCCCTTGGTTGGCATTAAAAAGCCCAAGTAGTCAATTTCTTTTAGATATTTAATTTTGTTTAATTTTTAATATGTATTATAAACTAGGAGTCTGCGAACTCGAGTCGAGTATTTCTAAAAGCTCCCAAGTTCGAGTAAAGTTCGAGTACAGGCTTATTCATAATTTTAAAATACATGTTCTTGAAATATGAAAAACACTCATTTTTATAAACAGTAAATACATTGTTCCAAAAAAAGGTTAAATAATGGAAATATCTGTTTTTAAATTAGAAATAACACGCGTAAAACACAATTTAAAAAACAAAAACACTCAAATAAAAATCTAATAAAAGACAAATAATTAAAATGGTTTCAATACTTATATCTTTAAGGACATTGAATGCCAGGCCTCCACCATGGTTCGAAATCCACGTTAAACTGTAGGTCCTCAATTTCATCTCAAAATCACCCTACCATTACACATTAAAGAAAGTGTGTATAACCTGATTGGGTAGTTAAGATGTGGTGCTAATAATAATAATAATTTAAGGACATTAAAATTACACTAACAATTATAAAACAAAGTTGATAAAATGTATAATTGCAAGATGGCTTGGAAATATAACAAAAGAGTGTAGAAACACTGTACAGTGATGTAAAGTAAGTGATAGTGAAGGAAGCCAACCTGAAAGGATAGTTAGGTTAGGCCTAGATAGGAACAAACACACTTCTCTCTTCATGTCTTATTAAACTTTTACACTTTCCACTTTCCACTTTTTTTAAACTTCCACAGTTGCACATTAGTTTGAATTTTTGGTAAAATAAATATTTTCAAAAATTCAAAACACTGAGCAACTGTGGAAATTTGAAAAAGTAGGAAGTGTAAGTGTAAAAAGAAATAGAGAAGTGTGTTTGTTTTTATCTAAGCAACTATCCTTTCAGGCATGTCTTCCTACACTATCAATTTACATTATTGTAGAGTGTTTCTACACTGTCTTTATTAAAAGTTAATACAATTGATAAGCTAATATTTCCCCAAAATATGCTTCAGTAACTTAATTTGCTGTATAAGAAAATGTAAGAATCATAAACAATTATAAATTTGAAGTGTTTTATATTTAGTTTATTATTCCTTGGTGTAATCATGTATTATCACGTCTTCTGTTCCATTTCCATTCCTCTATGCACATTTGAACATGTGCATTGTATGATTCTCGTTAGGTCTTATTTTATTGAGAAATTTACTTCAATTTAATTCTTAATGTTTATAAAAGTTGATGCTCATACTTTAAAATTAAAAATAATATTTCTAGCAAACAATATGAAATAGGTGTTTTTTATAATATAAATGTGGTAAGTTTGGTAAAATATGTATTTCAATAAATAAGATCAACATTGATCTTAAACAGGTTAACCAACATAATTTTATAACTAAATAATAACTAATCTAAAGCTAGTTTTGTAGCTAAACGTATTAATTAATACAAGTTTTAAGATTCGGATGGATACCTACTATATAAGAACGATAAAGATGTTTACTCTATTGCTTATAAAATATTCACAGTAACAACATGTGGTTTTTTGTATAATATTAAACTTGTAAATTTAAAATGAACTATATTAATAAAAAAGTTACAAGTTAATATTTACTTTTTCACAATCAGACATAATTTCAATTGAATTAAAATTAAATAAAACATGAAATACATGAATATAGTTTTGAAGTTATCATATTATTTTAGAGAATAAGATAATGTTCTCTCATACACGACAAATATTTATAATATAATAATTTTAACAACATTTGATATTTTCAAATTAAATCATGTTTAAACTGTTGAAAAAGTTCAGTAGTTTCCTGGTAGATTGCTCTGTCTTCGGAAACACCTCTCCCTTTCCTCCCCAACCATTTTCCATTTTTCTTTTTCTGTAAACCTCACTACTCCCCCTTCCCTCACCCCATGTATATCCTGTTCAGGTAAAACCCTTGACACTAATTGTCTGTCACCTCCAACCCTGAGCTCTTGAAAATGTTTTGTGATGTATTTGTATGACCTATGTTAAAAAAATTTTTATAGAGTAAACATGATTAGGTTTACCTTATAAATAATTTGCATGAACAGTGTTTCCTTGATTAGATAAATCCTATTTGTATAACGTTTGTTTTATAAGAAGAGAAAGTTGAAAAGGATTTCTTTAAATAGTTTTATTCATGTTTTATAAACGAACAAGCCTTTTTCCCACTTATAGAAGAATTAATTTTGAAGTTATTAAGATTCAGTGGCGCATCCAGGAGTTTACTTAGGGGAGGGTGGGCATGTGTGTCATAGCTATTATTTCTATCCCCTGAAAATAAATATTCATCAAATTATTTTAGTTTACGACAACCTTTTTTTTTTTTAGAGATATTACACACACATGTATATACAGGTTGTTAAAAAGGGGGGTTCAGAAATTATGGAGCTTGTTGTACACATTAACATGAGTAGAATGATTTTAATGATGTTACATGACCTCTAGTTGTGTCGATACGTTGGTAAACTCCAATAATAATAATAAAAATAAGTGTCTTAGAAATTATGGGTCCCAAACCTACTCACATAGAGGTTAAGGCAATTTTGTATTTTAGTAATAAAAAATAAACTGTACGGTGCACCCCATAGACTTTCTCTCGCTTTTATCTTGAAATATACATTTACTAAAAACTAGTGAAATAATATACACTGTTACTTACCTAATGCAGGGGTGTCTTAAGGGCCGGGGGTGCCAAACAGAGCTATATTCCAGTCACCGTAGGAATTGACTTCTGAAAGGCCCTTTTCCCTACCATAAATCTACTATATAGTAAGGTGACCTGGTGGTCTAGGGGTAAGTTGTCAGACTTCTGTGCTGGCGGCCGGGGTTCAATCCTCGGTCCCTGCATAGATTTATCTGATTATCAAACCCTTCCTTCACCTCTGACAAGACATCTTGTGAATGTGGGGAATGCCAGGCCTCCACCGTGGTTCGGATCCCACGTTAAACTGTAGGTCCTCCATTTCATCTCACAATCACCCTACCATTACACATTAGCGTAAGTGCGTATAACCCGAACGGGTAGTAAGACGCGGTGCTAATAATAATAATAATAATAATAATACTATATAGTAGGATATTGGTAGGAAAAAAGACCTTTCAGAGAGTAATTCCTACCGTGAATGGAATATTGATATGACCTAACATAGCCTGGGCGGGATATTAAAATAATCCTCAAACCTACTAACTTCAAACCTAATGTAGCCTGGGCATGATATGAAAATAATCCCCAAACATATAACTTCAAACCTGACGTAGCCTGGGTGTGATATGAAAACAATCCCCAAACATATAACTTCAAACCTGACATAGCCTGGGTGTGATATGAAAATAGTCCCCAAACCTCCAAACCTAACGTAACCTGGGCGTGATATGAAAATAGTCCCCAAACCTAACGTAGACAGGGCGTGATAGTCGAGTTACTAAGCTTAACAAACGTTCAATTTTAGATACTAACATGAAAATTTACACATTAACATAATTTTGTGGTGAGTAAAATAATATCTAGTGCCACTCTTAAAAAGGTATTTTACATTTGCCAGTTTGAAATAATAGCGCCATAAAACTTTTTTTTTTGCATTCATAACGTAAACCATTCATAATGTCAAAGTGTTTGTTGAACTTATAATAAAATATAGAGGATTATATTGTCTACAAAACAGGTTCTTATAGTTTTATTTGTAATCCTAACAGTTTTTCTACAATCTCGAAGTGAAACATTTAGCGTATGTTGAACATTTGTAGAGTTTCCCCTTCAATCATTTTCCTATCACACCCAGGCTAAGTTAGGTTGGGAGATTATTTTAATATTTTCCGAGAGTACAATCACCATGAGAAATGTGATAGCTGGCAGCTAGCAGAAGATTTAAGAACTGTCAAAAGAAAAACCAAATTAAAAATAACTGTGTCGCTTAAGCTCAAGATCGAGATCGGAAGCTTTGTAAGCTCATTATTTTTGAGCTTCTACTTGATGTACTTAGTAATCAATTTTTAAAACGCAATAGTAAGCATAGTCTATTTAATTGAAATAATATCAGCATTTCCACTTATAAATCATTCGGTTACATCACAAATTGTTAAAAATTATTTCAATTTTAACATTAATAACCTAATAGAGATTTAAAACCAAATTCAACAGGTAAATTTATTCAATATTGTCGTTCATTTTTAAATATACTTGATTAAAGTTGTTTACTTGTATTGCCATGACAAAGCAATGAAAATAAAAATAGCTAAGAAGGTTACTAATTAATTGAATGATTCTTTTTACTATTTTTACCTGGTCCCTTTCTAAAATAATAATTTATGTTAAATTAAAATGTAATATCAAAAATATCATATAATAAAGGTTTTCAAACTTAAGACATTTAAAACTCGTATTAATTAATATGTTTAGCTACAAAACTAGCTCTAGTTTAATTACTATTTAGTTATAGAATTATGTTGGTTTACTTGTTTAAAATCAATGTTGATCTTATTTATTGAAATACATATTTTACCAAACTTACCACATTTATATTAAAAAAGCTCCTACAACTCCATATTGTTTGCTATAAATATTATTTTTATTCTTAAAGTATGAACATCAACTTTTTTAAGTATTAAAAATTAAATTGAAGTAAATTTCTCAATAAAATAATGTCTAACAAGAGTGCGTACAATGCACATGTTCAACTGCGCATAGAGGAATGGAAATAGAACAGAAGTAGTAATCATACATGATTACACTGAGGAATAATAAACGAAATACAAAACACTGCAAATTTATAATTCTTTATGATTCTTACATTTTCTTATAGGGTAAATTAAGTTTCTGAAGCATATTTAGGGGAAATATTAGCGTATTAAAATATCATTTGTATTAACTTTTAATCAAGACAGTGTTGAAACACTCTACAATAATGTAAAATGATAGTGAAGGAAGCCAACCTGAAAGGATATTTAGGTTAGGCCTGGATATAAACAAACACACTTCTCTATTTCTTCTTACACTTTTACACTTCTCACTTTTTCAAACTTCCACAGTTGCACATTGTTTTGAATTTTTGGAAATATTTATTTTTAATATGGAGAGGCATTAATGAAAAAGTAATATTCCCGAAAATTCAAACTAATGTGCAACTGTGGAAGTTTTGAAGAAGTGGAAAGTGTAAAAGTTTAATAAGATATGAAGAGAGAAATGTGTTTGTTCTTAAGGTGCGGCAGGAGGGAGCACGAGTAATTTTACAGTTTTTATAACATTACATTTTTTCTGCCAAAATAAAAAAATATTTCCCCAGTAGAAACATGAAGTTTAGTTTTCTGCACAATCTAATATCAACAGATCTGGAATATCTGTCAAGGCTGTCCTGGAATTTTGCTAAAACCTTTTAAATAAAGAGAAAAAGTTATGACAAAATTCCAGGACACCCTTGTCAGATATTCCAGATGTGTTGATATTAAAATGTGCAGAAAACTAAACTCTATGTTGCTATTGGAGAAATATTTGATTTATTTTGGCAAAAAATTTCATTTCTATAAAAACTATAAATACTTGTGCTCCCTTCTGCTGCACCTTAACTAGGCCTAACCTAACTATCCTTTCAGGTTAGCTTCCTCCACTATCACTTACTTTACATCATTGTACAGTGTTTCTACACTTTGTTATACATTTCCAAACCATCTTGCAATATTCATTTTATTAACTTTGTTTTATAGTTGTTAGAGTAATTTTAATGTCCTTAAATTATTATTAGCACAGCGTCCTTCTACCCATTAAGGTTATATGCACTTACACTAATGTGTAATGGTAGGGTGATTGTGAGAAGAAATGGAGGACCTACATTTTAACGTGGGATCCGAACCACGGTGGAGGTCTGGTATTTAATGTCCTTAAAGACAACCGTGTTGAAACCATTTTAATTATTTGTATTTGTATTTGAGTGTTATCATTTTTTAAATTGTGATTTATAAGTGTTATTTCTAATTTAAAGACCAATATTTTCATTATTTAACTCTTTTTTTTCTCCAAAAGTATTTACTGTTTATAAAAATAAGTCATTCATATTTTAAGAACATGTGTTTTAATATACCTTTTAACATTTTAAAATTATGAATAGATCTATACTTAAACTCAGGAGCTTTTAGAAGTACTCGACTCGAGTTAGACTTGAATGATAAAACCCAAGCTTGCAGACCCCTACTACATTTTTATGTCATAAAAAACATTCATTTAATTTTAAATATTCAACTACATACAAAATTTCAAAATTAATATACTGTATTTTAATTTACTAGGCTTACCTTTTGAAATTATTTTTAAAGAAGAATATTTTAGTCCTCTACATAAGCTCAAATATCTTTTATACCTCTATAAAACAGTTAAAACAAATTATATGCTTACTAATACAAACATTTAATATGGAAGGGGTTTTTTTGGTCTAATAAATTTTAAAAAAAATTGAGCATTCAAGATTTGAATACACAAACTCTAGATTATGAGGCTGTCATGTTACCACCTCAACCAATTTAACGGTTTAGTAAATTTGAGAAAATTAAGATACATTATTATAATTTCACACAAACAAATATTTTTATTGAAGGATTGAACAAAGTGTACAAAGTGATCATATTATGTTACTTCTGTAAACCTATTTTGTAGAATGGTAGGTTTATTTCAATAAAATCACACTTATTTAGAAGGTTGTACACGAAGAGGGGAATGGTGTTCATTTTGTTTTATTATGCTTTACTCACCAGACAAGCTTAGTCTCACACGATGTGAGGCTGGCGATTAAAATTGATCATGTGATGTCAGTTTTGCAGTGTAGACATTTCTAAATTAGGGGTTTGCGAAATTGTGTGTGTGATGAGAGAACTAGGCTAGCGATTCACCACTCGCACGTTTCAAAATTAAGGTCCCTTTTTAAAACCGCTTTATCCTGCCCTTGTTTCACTAAATTTTCTATGCTACCCTATTATGCCTCAATTACCCTACCAAGATATTTTATGCTCTTTATTCAAATTACTCCATCCAGTCCTATCACCTTTCTTGTCCTTGTTTTCTGCTTTGTCATCTCCATCACTTTACTTTTCGGCATACTAAATTTAATTCCACACTCTTTAACGTTCTCATTCCATTCCTACAGCTTTTCCAGTACTTCCTATTCCTTTTCTTCCTCATCAAGCCATCTGCAAATATCATTGCTTTCATTTTCTCCTCAACCAGTTTCCCTGCCACTTTATTTATGATCATTTCCATTACATATACAAATAATAGAAGTGAGAGGATACTTACCTGCTTGACTCAATTTTTTAATTGGAACCACTCTGTCCAACCTCCCTCCATCTTTACACAACTCACATTATTATCATACATATTTCTTACTCTCCTAACCACTCCTCTTTCTACTTAAACCTCCTCCATTGTCTTACATACTTTCTTTCTATCCACACTATCATAAGCTTTTTCTACTACTTTAAATGCCACTACGAGATCCTTTCCAAACTAATATCTCTTTTCCATCAAATGTCTAATTCTAAATGTAAAATATATTGCTGAAATATTCTCTCTGAACTCATGTTGTTCATTTCTCCATCTTCCCTTCACACTCTTTTCCTCACTCTCCTTTCTAGAATATTTTAGTACAATTTCTATCATTGACACATCAGTGTCATGCCTCTATAATTTTATACACCCTTTCCTATCACCTTTCTTGAATATTGGTAATATACCTTTTAAGTTTTGTCCAATCCTCGGGAACTTTTCTTCTCTCTCCACACTGCCCTTACTACTCTATACCAGCACTGGAGACACATTTCTCCTGGTACCATTATCATTTCCACAGTAAGTTTGTCCACTGCCTTTCCCTTGCTCATCGTTTTCAAGGCCTCTTCTAGCTCCTTCCAGGTTATGTCTGGTATTTCCTTCTCCATCTCTACATCCATTTCTTTCTCTTCTTCTTCCTTCCATACCAATCTTCCCCCCTCTGGGTTCAACAAGCTTTTAAAATATGATCTACACAGCTTCTTTACCTCATCTCTCTCCTTAACCTTCCTTTTTCATTGACCATTCAGACCTCTTTTCTATTTTACCTCCTCCTTTGGCTCACTTGACTAAACAATATTTTCTTGCTCCCTTTCACATCAGTTTGTAGAACTTTTGTCTACTCTTTCATCCATGTTTTTCTCCCTTGTCTTACTATCTTTTTTAATTTCACTTTTTCTTCCTATACTTATTTTCGGTCTCTCTTGCTATTTTTGTGAACCACTCTAAATGAATTGTTCTTAGCATTCAATGCTTTCTTTACCATTTCCTTCCATCTTCTCTTTTTGCTCGTTCTTCCGCATATCTCCTCTCCCGCTTCCACCATGCACTTTTTCACATAATATTATTTTAAAACAATTAAGAAGCTGTATTTTAGCTAAATAAAATGTTTTAAACTTTTAGTAAAACTCTCAAAATTAGTGTAACAAAAATTACAAGATCATGAATTAATTTGAACAAAATATGGTGCAAATATTCTCAATCACACTTTAATAATAGTTTTAATTTAAGCTAATAGACTGCCTTCCAATGAGAAATGTATGACCCTAAGCATGTGAAAACTATGGATAGTTTACTAATAGAGGATTCGTTCTCAATAGGTGGCCCGTGGGCCAAATGTAACCTGCAAATGATGTAATTTTGTCCCGATATGAATAATCAAACTGAAATAAATATTTACATTCATGGACATGGAGATATATACCGTATTGGCCCGAATATAGGCCGCACCCTAAATTTTCGACAACTTTTAGAGAAAAAACAATATTCCTACTTAAATATGATCAGTGTATTAAATCATTTGAAAATAGAAATTGTGTAGTGGTAGGTGCTTACACTTAAAATTAGGCTACTTAAATAAAATCACTTTCATAGAAAAACTCACTATATTTACACTTAAAATTATATCACTTTGAAATAAAAAGTAAGTTATTCATACTCAATATAAAATCGCTTGAAAAAAAAAAGTTAAGTTGTTCACACTTAATTCCCTGGCTAAAATCCGCTCTTTTCTCAACATGATCCATCATATTGCACTTCCGAATTTAATACACGCACTAAATTGTTCTCACAGTAGAATAAATGTTCCAAATTTAATACATGCACTAAATTATTGTTCTCACAATAGAATAAATGTTCCGAATTTAATACATGCACTAAATTATTGTTCTCACAATAGAATAAATGTTGACCATTTAATACGCATACTAAGTTATTGTTCTCACATTAAAATCAATGTTGACCAACATACTTAAACAAAATCTCACTAGAAATATTAAGCTCACTTTACCCAAAGTGTATACTGCCGATAGAATGCGCTGAAAAAATAATTTTATTTTGCAGCCATTATGGCTTAAATATTGTACACACAATGAAGATAGTAATTCTTCATCTATTTTTAAATAACTTTGCCAACTGTCATGGTTAATCTACTTTTAAATAATTTTGCCAACTATCAAGGTTCATTTATTTTTAAATAGCGGTGGCGAGATATATTGATTTAACAACATGCATTTCCTATAGGTACAACATTAAATGTGTATTATCTAAGAGTGCGATTATAGGCCGCTTTAGAGTTTTATGAGATCTGTTTCTTGGAAAAAAAATGCGGCTTATTTTCGGGCCAATACGGTAATATGGACCAAAGTGATTTAGTTTGAATTAATCAATATTCAAGGCTCAGAAGAACTGAAGAGTAACTTAACAGACTATTTAATTTATAATTTTTGGACTAAATTTCAGACTAAATATCCATTTGTAAGAAATTTGCAATTATATTTTTGACTACTGTATATTTGGGTCTACCTACAAATGTGAATCAGGCTTCTCTGACATGAACAATATAAAAATAGTTACCAGAACTAGTTAAGAGATGTTCATATTGAAAACACGTATCTTAAAATTAGAATCCTATAATGTTCAGTTATTTAGTTTTCATTTTGAGTATTTTGAAAATTCACCAATTTTAAGTTTTCACAACCTTTGGCCTGGTTCACGAAAAAATATGTAATTGTGGCTCTTGCTTATAAGTAAATAATAACCACTGTAATAGAGCATTGAAACGCCATGCCAAAGGTCCCGGGTATCTTGCTCATGTTGTGGTGTTATTTTTTAATATATCGATATGAGTTTAGTTGAATCAACATTATCTTATATTTAAATTATACAAAACATGGTAAACATAACAGGTTAGCCTTTGCATATGGGCTTATTATATCTTCAATTATTCTGGTTCATTTCCCACTAATCTGTCAATTGTTATATAAAATGGAAATTGAGATTAAAATGGTATGATTTTTTCTCAAAATCTGAATTTTTATAAATTCATAGTATTAAATTAATTGTCTGGGGTCTGATTGTTAGGTTTGTCTAAAACAATGTTGGGCTAAAACACTAGTTATCACTATAATAACTCAAGGATCCTTCTCGCCCGCCCACTCCCCCTCCCCCTACATATTGAATTTAAAAAAAATTCACCTTATTGTATCTTGAATATCCTTAAGGATTCAAGGACTTGAAGTGACCAGCATTAATTTAAGTGTCATATTATGTTTCACAGGTTAAGACCATCTCCAAAGAGTGGGCGAATCGGGCCAGTCTCCCTTCCCATGTGGTGACTCTCTTGAACAACTTTCCTACCAACCTCCACCCCATGTCACAGTTCAGCTGTGCCATAACCGCACTCAACACTGAGAGCAAGTTTGCTAAGGCCTACTCGGAGGGTGTCCACAAGACCAAGTACTGGGAGGTCAGTCTTCTTCCTTCGCCTATAATGTTTTGATGTTAGATTGTCACATTTTCTATTTTAGCAAAGTTGGTAACTATAAAACACTGCATTGGTCGAGAGCATGGTGGTATTGTTGAGCTTCATATGCAGATCAATTCATTATCAAGAGGCTCTGATTCATACCTTAGTCAAGTCAATAGGTAATTTTAATATGTTTTGAAAGCAGGCAAAATAAGGGTGAATTGGCTTTTAATCTTAAGTTTTGTCATTGTGCTTAGTTTACCACATTTGCACTTTTAAGGGTAATCATGCAGGCTTACAAATTAAAAATGACCCCGCTCCCCCTCTCTTTTATCAAACCCTTTCCCTCTTAAGTTACTGAAATATATCTGCTTTGGCTCTCAAGAATTCACTTGGGATTAAGTCTTTCCAGGTTTAAGACCTTTGTTTCTCGTCTGCTAAAAAAACTTCCGCGCGATAAAAAAAATATGTACTTAGTCCTTTTAACACAGAAGACAAGCAAACAATTATTAACTTGGAGACAGAAAACAGCACTCGTAAAGTGGGGTGGGGAAAGTGAGAGAAAGTAATCCTACAGACAAGAATAGCAAAGCTAACATTCACCCTTGACCTTGATGGTCAGAGCCACAAGTTGTGTTTGAAGAAACTAAACAAACATATGAGAGGCACCTGTTTAAATCCCAGCTGGAGACACTTGACATGTTTTTTCCCCAATTGCTTTGAAAGCTATGTATATAGATTATTGATGATAATAACCTAGTTTATATTGATAATCCATACTTTACTCAACACACCAAATTAATTTATGAATGAAAATATAACAACTAATGTATTTATAAGGTTAATTTATTACAAATATTTTAATAGTGAAAACTATGTAAATTATCATGCAGCGTTGTACTGCATAAGTAAACATAAAAAAGCCTAAGCTTACCCCATTTGTATGACGGCTGGAACCACACGGAACACTAACGTGAGTGACTATCAGACACACCTTCTCGGAACCGCAGAAAAAATAACGCCGATCTCCGATGTTGTGATGTGATTGTGCCAAAGACCTTGAGTAGCAAATAACTTGTGCTGTGAAGATAACCTACTTTAGGATAATTGAGAACATTAACGAACTTTGTAGAAGCTATGTGGTCATACACATGTTATGTTCCCGATCTTTCCTGATTGCCTCCCACCCCGTTTTTTCCGTCTCTCCTCTTTCTGGGTTGTGTGGTATATATAGTGGCGGCGGGGCAACCAGTCGTCGCTATTGGACTAAATCGCATTTGGAGAAGGAGAAGCTCCGGCTTCGATTATATTAAAATAATGTAAGATCTAAATTCTTTGCTTGTAGAATTCAATGTGAAATATTATTTAGGATAAATATAAAAAAAGATTTTATAAAGTGATAAAGAACTTTAATGTTTAATAAAGAGGCTAATTGAAATGGAAATTGTCAATTTAATATTACTTAACAGTTATATTAAACAACCCATGTTGAATATAAATTATTATGTAGAAAGAGACATTAAATAGAATAAGTTTAAAAATGTCATTGAACAACATATAAATTAACAAACATTAAAACTTTAAAAAAACACATTAAAATGTGAGTCATTAGACAAGTGAACATATATTATATTAAGATTATAGATTAACCAGACTATATCAAAAGATTGTTCATGACTAGGATGATATTTGTAGTTATACAATTGAAGCAGTGAAAAGAATAAGTTAAATTTGAAAAATTGACAATATGAAATAGTTGAAATTAAAATTTTTTAGGTTATATGATTGAATTCATTTCCTTAACTGAGTCCCTTGCTCCTTTTGTAGGCTTCGTAGAGAACGCCCGTTATTTAACGATGTAACATGTTTCGACGCTCTACGGCATCATCCTCATACATGAAATACAGCCTGAATAAGGTGTTCTAGTTGAAACTAGACGTCTAGTAACTATGTAAGGATAACTTGGTTGATGTATAAGTTTTCTCTAGTAACTTAATGAACTCATGACTAATTTTGAGATAACCTTTAAACGAGCTGAAGCCATTTCAGGCTATATGGTTTGTCTGTAATAATGACTCTCAAGTTAAATGATTGATGTTTTCTATTATATAAACTTTATAATTTTGTTAATAGTACTCGAACATTTTGATAACGTCCCAGATATTTTTGTGAATATCATTTACATAACATTTTTTATATATTTTCTCACAATATTGAATGTTTGTCAAATAAATACCAACTTGACACAAATTCTTCTCTAACTCATAATATTGTTCCACCATACCCTAGGTATATGAGGTTAAGTTATGTGTTAGTTCTTTTATGGTAAACTTAATTCAGCAGTAAATATCCCTTTTTACTAACTCGTGAGATAGACCGTTCTTATATTTAAATCCGCAACTGGTGGGAGTTGCGTGGTCTGGTTTTCGAATGTTTGGCCTAAAATATTTAAAGCACAGAACTACAAGCACTCGCCCCTATTGTCCCCTTTTTTGACCCTATTAGATTTTGTCGTTTTTTGGACCTCCTGCTGATGATGGTGATGATGACGACGATGACTTATTATCCATATTGTTGAGTACGCAGAGTAAATGTCAATCTAGCATGGTCTGGTTTCATGGTGACGGGAAGGCTTGGGCTGGCTCAAATCCCGGCTGGGTGTGTTGCAGACTATTTTACTGAATGGTTTTCCACTCTCCCTCTACGCAAATTTGGGTAAATTTCCACTCAATTATAGCTGCCCTATTCCTACCACAATACTGCAATTAAATGTGGATAGCTAGAACCAGTAGTAAGATGAAGTTTAAAAAATTGATTTGTTTGTGGCCTTTAAATCAGGGATTCTCAACCTTTCTAGGCTAGTGGCACCCTTGTGAAGGGAATTAGAATCTTGTGGCACCCTTGTACGAATTTTTGTAACCTTTTTTTTAGCACTTTATTTTTAATCAAAATTAGAATATATCTGAGTTGCATATTAAACAAATAATTTCCTACTTAGTTACTTGAAAGATATAAATAACCAACACTGAATGAAATAGGACTACAGTAATAGAGTAAAATAGCTCTGGAAATCAATAAACTAACACACTAACAAACCATAATGTTAGATCATTAAAAATTAATAATATTACTAAAAATGAATAAAATAAAGTAATTAAAAGTTAAACCAATATTACTTTAAACCAAATTAAAGTATTTCTTCTTCTTACTTTTTCCCACATGATAGCAGATAAATGCTGATGGTATTGAAAGTGCTCAATAGAATAAAAGAGGCTGTGGTTGAGAGTGCAAAAGATTTGTAGGAATTTGTTAAGGTGGGAAACTTAAAAATTAATGCTTGGTGGAATGAACAGGTGAAAGAAGCATACAAATGAATGATTACTGTGAAGAGTGAAACAGGGACCTAAGAAGTTGTGGGACCTATACAGAGAAAAAAAGACTAATTTAAAGAAAGTAGTAAAAGAGAATAAAGAACCAATGAGACTAAAATAGGGATTTTGAGGGAAATAATAAGCTGTTATGTAAGTGGGTAAAGATAAAGAAACAAGGATTGCAAGGAAAGACCTATGGCATTCAGGATAAGCATGGTGATATGATCTGGGATGAAAACTGTATTAGAGAGCAATGGAGGGAGTATTTTGAGCAATCATATGGCAAAAATGTGGAGAAAATAGGAGAAATGCTATGAGACATGAAAGAATGAACTGATGTGTTAAAAGCTATGAAAGTGCAAAGCTACGGTGGTTTATGGAGTCACAAGGGAAATGCTTAATTATGGGGTCATGGTACTACTTGCCTTAGTGTGTGATTTGTTCATTGTTTTTGCTGGGATCTTGAACATTCCTAATGACTGGGAGAATGTTGACATTGTTCCTTTTTACAAAAGCAAAGGCAATAAGAGTAAATTTAAGAATTATTGGGCAATTAGTTTGTTGAGTATTCCATGCAAAGATTTCGGGAGCGTTTTAATTGAAAGGGTGTGTGAATAAACTGCAGGCAAGACATTGCAACGAGTGATTTAGAAATGTACAGCAGTAAAGAACAGTTTTTTGTGCATTTGTTGATATGGAAAAAGTGTACAATTGAGTGAATAGGAGACTGTTATAGAAGGTTTTTGAGAGTATTCTGGCATGTGAGGTTAATGTGCCATATATTTTGTCCTCTTTCTTTGACATGAATCAATTCCCAAAAATTCTGTAGTTTGCTTATCAAATATGTGCAATGTTTGGCATCAAATGTGTGTGTGTGTGGGGTTGGTGCACACATTTGTTAACAATTATTATAAAAATAACTTTGACAAAAAAATTAAAGCCCAAAGTTAACACCAATGCTACAATATTAACATTATTGTTGAAAATAAAAGGTTTTAGAAATTTGGCAAAAAAAATAAAGGCCTAGCCCTAGTGTTTCTTTTTGTAATATCTCATTAAGATATTGATATTGAATTATTTTTATTACTTCAGCTGATAATAGGGGTTTACAGAGCGTTGAAACTTTCGACTTAGCTTCGGAACAAATATCACCTTCAACCTAACTTTGAAGAGAAAAAAATGGCTTTGACAATTACAAAGTTTTGCCAATAAAGATGTTGACAGCTAAAATAATTAATTTTGCTTTGAGCTGTTAAAAATTATATATATATATATATATATATATGTGTGTACACAAACACAAAAGTCTCAAGCAATTGAATTCTTAAGTTTTGATAATAACTGAAATTATATTTAAACAACATATTACAAAAAATTGTGCAATAAATCATTTTTCAAGTAATTTTAAGTCATAAAGATGTATAAGTAACAATATCTTTAAAGCATAAAACAACTACAAAAACTTTCTTCATGAATATTTTATATATTAAATTCGAATTTGCTGCACATTAAATAAAAGTGGATTTCAGACACCCTTAGATAATAACAAAGATTTTTTTTAATGCAGGACCCCCTCAGTATTTTTAACGTTCAGTATGGCTCTTATAATCAAACGAATGTGACTTATGATCAAACGAGTGTGACACGCATGATCTAAAGTGTTGGCAAAAATAGTAATCCCTACAGAAAAACTAGTAAAAATAGGAAATTTCTTATTAAGAAAATAGTGGCAAGCCTGTTATAAACCATCAATTTATACTATTTATAACTTGTTTCTCTTGTGTGATTGCAGACACAATCTTACCACATAATTTTGTTTAAAAATACATATTAAAAAAATCAAATACACCTAATCGGTTCATTCACTAACATATAAGTAAGTTCAAATGTATATAAAAAAAGTTGATAAAACCCCCAAAGCTGTTGATACATTTTTGGTAATAGAATGCTTTACAGTAGGACCCCGCCTTGTGTCGTTCCGCTAATACAGCAATTTTCAATTATATACATGTTACTATGTTTGGTACTTTTCTCGCTCTTTCAGGGAATAGCATGCTGTGCCTAATGAATGTCTTTGGCCGCCATTTTATGTCTATAATCTAGTCTATTTACAATAGTGATTGGCACTATCAAATGAGTTAAACTATTGTTAATATGCTATTGAATGTTAAAAAAGCCTATGTTCTTATTTACATTGGGGCTCTGGAACCTAAGAAGGCATATGAGCAGGACCCTACTGTACATTTCATTTCCAAAAACAGAATGTATTTTGCTTGTTTTTCTCTGTATTTCCTCCATAGCAGGAACATCTTCAGAATTATATAAAACTGTTCTTATTTATGACAAGACTATTTTGAGCTTGTGCCTATTTATAGTTAGCTAAAGATCACCGCGGGTCAAGTGAACCGACATAAGTCAGCACAATAAAATTACAAGTGATCAAGTCACGGATGTATGCCCCAAGCTTATAACGGACATGACTCGACTGTCTATTGTCTGTAAAGATATGCGCTGTGCATACTCAAAGATGGCTACACTAAACAATCGCAACTCGTCATCAAAGAAGACCAACATTCCAACACTTCCCCTCAAGTTGGTTGTCGAAAGAACATCACTATTGCGAATCACCCAGTCTGGCTGATTCTATGTGTTGCATGTGTTTAACTTTGGGCAGTCCTTTAGTTAAGAAGTCTGCGACTTGATCGTCCGTTGAGATGTGAAGCACACAAAGTTCCTTGAGTTTGAGTACGTCCCTCACAAAGTGATGATAAATGTCGATGTGCTTGCTCCTTACATGGAACATCGGATTCTCTGCCAACTTCAATGAGCTTCTGTTGTCGCAGAAAATAGCAATCTCGACAAGGAATCGCTGCAAATAGACGGCTTCCTTAACACTCTCTGACAGAGCCATATATTCAGCCTTTGTTGTCGATAGGATGACAGTTCGCTGTTTTGTTGATTCTCAGGATACTGGTCCACCATATAGCATGAATATATACCCGGTGTACGACCTCCGGTCTTCAGGACAACTTCCCCAGTCTGCATCTACAACTCCTTTGACTAGTCCTTGATCTGAGCCATAGGTCAACACCACATTGATGGAACCCTTTAGATAGCGTAATACACGCTTGGTGGCCTTCCAGTGATTGGTATCATAGTAGTTGAACTGCTCCAGATGGCTTACAGCAAATGATATGTCGGGCCTTGTAGTCAATGCCAAGTATGTAAGAGCCCCGTATGTGATTAGGATGTCGTCAACATATGTCACAGTTAGTATAATGTCTTCCCCTAAACCAATATAGAACAAACAAGGGTCTGAGACTGAAGACGTCGCACCCAGGCTTCTCAAGGTTTTGTCCAGCTTAAGGTTCCAGCTCCTTCCAGCTTGTCATAAACCGTAAGGCTATTTCTTTAGGAGATAAACCTTGTCCCCTCTACTCAATTCTTCAAGCATAATCTTTGCCTTCATCCCAATCTGACTCTGGTCATCCGAATCAACAATATCCTGAAGGATTTCTCGTAAAGTCTTCTGTGATTCGATATAAACCTCTTCTTCTAGGTGTCCATTCAAGTATGCAGTTTCCACATCAAGTTGCCTAATCTTCATTTCGTATTGGGCTGCAATGGATGCCAGGAGACGAATGGTACCTTTTTGAGCCACTGGAGTGAATGTGTCTGTGTAGTGACTAAAACCTTGGGCGACAAAGCGTGCTTTTTTTTCTTTCAAGCTTCCCATCCGACAGTAACTTGTTCCTTAGAACAATTCGGCTGCCGACAACTTTGTGACCTTTGGGACGATCAACAAGTATCCAAGTCCCGTTCCTCACGATGGGTTTCATCTCATTGCCGATGGCTTGGTGCCATTCGTCCGCATCGGGACCGCACATTGCTTCCTTTATGAGCATTTCCAAGAAAAACGCCTGCTCCGCTTCCTCATCGTTTTCAGCCAGACTTAAATTACTTGGTACTGCTTCTTCGGTCTTCCCCTCGAACCTAACCTGACCTTCCTTGGCCGGCCACGGCCCCTTGTGTGATTAATTTTCTGACGCACATCTACATCAGGTGCTGTGTCATTGGGGGTGGAAGAGATGTCCCCATCTTCACCCGATCCATCAGGTGATGGTGCATGCACTTCAATGGTGTTGTCAAAACCAAGGAATACCTCGTCTTCGTCATCCTCATAGTGTGTGATTGGCTGATCAACTTTAGCACGGCACATTGGAGGCAATTCAATGTCCACAAATCGTTGAACTTTTGTAGAGTCTTCGTCCTTCGTGTCTCCTTACCGGTCCAATTGAATTTTGGCTATGAAACGAGGCTTGACATCTTCCAAGAATTTAACGTCACAGCTTATCACCACTTGACACTTCTTGGGTGACCACGCAGCCAAGGAAGATCCTTTCCTGTTCACGAGTATCAAACTTTCTTCTTCCGGGTTCTCTCTACTTCACTTCCAAATAACCTAAAGGAAGATACGTCCGGCGCTCCACCAGTTCATTTCTCTTATGGTGTTCGACCATCCAAGCTCTTTGTTGGTATCATATTCTGAAAATTGAAAAAATGACACCTGGACACTGGAATCGAACCCGGGTCCTTTGGCTTAATACGCCAATGCTCTTACCACTGAGCTATCCAGGATTCGTCCCGTGCCCATGGCCATTCTTCATTCTTCACTCATATTTTAAGGCAGAGTCTATGATGGACGTGCAGAAAATAGTCAGCTACAAATGTTTGATTTATTAAGATCACGAGCTATTAGATAACGCAGACACATTTGACTCGGTAATTGGCTTATTGCAGCCATTTGTACAATTATAACTTCACGGGATTGCATATTAATTGAATCAAATAGCCAAAGCTATTATTTATGCATTTTAGTTGAGGATTACTCCATCTAGATATCATATTCTGAAAATTGAAAAATGACACCTGGACACGGGAATCGAACCTGGGACCTTTGGCTTAATACGCCAATGCTCTTACCACTGAGCTATCCAGGATTCGTCCAGTGGCCATGGTCATTCTTCACTCCTGGATAGCTCAGTGGTACTAAGCCAAAGGTCCCAGGTTCGATTCCCGTGTCCAGGTATCATTTTTCAATTTTCAGAATATGATATCTAGATGGAGTAATCCTCAACTAAAATGCATAAATAATAGCTTTGGCTATTTGATTCATTGTTGGTAGGCGATTTTGGAGGTAGTTTGCAGTATTTTTCGCCTAAGCCAAGAAGGAATTGGGCAAATTTGCTTCCATCAAGACGCATCTAGAGTCGTCAAGAAGAGAGCATTTCATTCTTTCCGCCGTGCCGTTTTGCTCAGGATTGTATGGGACAGTCAACCTTTTAGTGATCCCTTGCCTTTTCAAGTACTCGTCAAATTCCTTGTTAATATATTCTCCATCAGTGTCGGGCTGCAAGCTCTTTACAGTTTTACCCTTTTGGTTCTCAATGAGGGTAATGAACTCAATAGTAGTTTTGAGTACTGGTACTTCAGTCTTTGACTTTAAAAATTTAATCTCGCACCATCCGGTGCTGTCATCAATAAATTCAACAAAATACTTGGCTCCTCCCATGGACGTTGTCCTCTTGAGTCCTCATACATCTTAGTGTATCACATCCAAGACGTCGGTGTAACGGTTTGATTTGCTGGGAAACGGGGCCCTTGTCATTTTTTCCTGTATTCAAATGTCACCGTTCAACTTCTTACTGAATCCGTCAGCACAACTCCCTTCACGACGCCTTTACGAACGGCGTCCACAATGTTCTTCACATTAGTGTGACCAAGATGTCTGTGTAGCAAATCAAACAGATTTGTTTTATTTCAAAAGTGAAGTGACAGTGTTTGAATTCACACACGTACAAATCGTCAACTCTGACAGCTCTTAGTACAGTATTCTCGTTCGAGTCTTGTATAATGGCACTGTCTTATTGAAACTAAACATCAAATCCACGGTCCGTTATTTTACTGACCGGCAACAGGTTCGTTCTCAAGTCGGGTACATACATTGCATTGTCTAGTGTTACGTTCCTTTTGTCACCAAATACAGTTTGTTACAAACTGTGCTTTATATATGCCCGCCGTGTCAGCTGTTGCGTTGTTCGCAAGGTTTGGCTCATCGTGCCTCGTGTTATACATTTTGCGAAAAAGTTGTGTCTCATTTCAAAAGTGTGTTGTCACGCTGCTGCCCAGACACCACTTCCAGTTTAGATCGTTTGACTTGCATGCCAAAACATCTACGCATACGTTATCGTCACATTTCACACTTTCCTTTTGGTCCTTGCTTCAACACTCATTCGCCTTATGCCCAGGCTTTTGACACTTAAAACATCGTATTACATGCACGCCTCTTTTTTTTGCAGCCACTTTTGTTCACTTTGGGTTTGTCTTTCCGATTGAGCCAGCCGCCATTTTACATTGCAAGCATGGCACTCGACGACGCGTTCCGCGCATCTCTCTTATGAGCATCAATTTTTTTTATGATTTTAATGCGAAGTGCATCCGGGGTCGGCAATTTGTCACGCAATTCAATGGCGCACCAAAAGTTATCAAAACTAGCGGATAGGCTGTAGAGTAATAAAACCGACAACAAGTCTGGGTTGATTGCGACCTCCATGTCATTCAACTTGTCTACATAGTTGAAAAAACTGTTCAATTGCGTGCGCACATCATTCCTGTCCGCCATTTTCTGTAACATTAACCTCTTCAAAAGGGTCGCCTTTATTGCCGGGCCTTTGGATTTTATATCTCTTCCAATTTCCGCCACATTTCATGTGATGTCTCACAATTTTTCACTTGCTTGAGTTCACTCGAGGATATAGACAAAATTATATCTGACCCCATCTTCATATCATTGCACACTCATTCTCGCACATTGGCTTCGTTGGCACGATCGTTCATCAACACGGGTTTTAACACACCACTGTTCACGAACTCCCATAAATCGGCTTTAATTAACACGGCCTGCATTTGCAGTTTCCAGGTATCATAATTGTCTTTGCTTAGAACTTCAATCCTTGATACATTCGCGATGTTCATGGCATCGATCTTTGAACTATTGCACATCCGTTTATCTTTTATGTTAAACTTGATCTTTTTCATGACACTCGTGAACCTGGGCCCATAACCTGTTAGATAAAGATCACTGTGGATCAAGTGAACCAAACAAACAAGATAACACAATTAAAACAAACATCAGTCAGCACAATAAAATTACAAGTGATGAAGTTTGGATATACGCCCCAAACTTATAACGGGCATGACTCGACTGTCTATTGTCTGTTAAGATATGCACTGCGCATGCTCAAAGATGGCTACACTAAACAATAGCAACTCGTCATCAAAGAATACCAACATTTCAACATTTTTAACATTAAAAATAGGATATGATTTATTTTATTAAATTGTATGATTGATGTACTGAAAATATAGTGGGAAACCATGAAGTTATCGTAAATCAAAGTAAGACATGACAACTAGCATCCATTTCTTCTATGAATAGCTATAATCCCCATTAACCCCAGAAGCCTCAATTGGTGGTACATCATAAATATATATAAATCAGTGCTATCAACCTTATAATAGACCAGCTAAATTAGTTCACTTTTTATTTTCCCAAAAACATTAGTGATGAAATTGGTATTTAATCAGCTTATTTGCATTTTCAGTATGTGTATGAAGATGCCATGGACTTAATTGCGAAATTGCCTGTGGTAGCAGCAACCATATATCGAAACACGTACCAGGACGGTAAAGGAATTGGTGCCGTGGATACTGGTAAGGACTGGAGCGCCAACTTCTCACAGATGTTGGGCTACAGCAATGAAGAATTTGTGGAGCTAATGCGTCTTTATCTTACTATCCATAGGTAAGTTTGTGCCGTAATGCTCTTTCACTGTGCAGGTGGTTTTATACATAGAAGGTACTTTTTTCCCCCCTTTATATACTTAACCTATTGTCTAGAAGTGTATACTAGGTGTATGCTATGTATTACTGATATCTATCTATTTTTATCTTTTCCATTTTATTTAACTCTACTACCAGAATTGGCTCCCTAAATCTGATTTAAATCCAATCTAAATCTAAATTAATTCTAATCTAACAACCTTAAAACTAATGCAGTTGACTGCAGCTTCTAATATGGTTACTAGGACAGCTAAGGAAATAGAATGAATTTTAGAGGTATGCTAAGCTTTGAAACTTCGACTCTCTGACGATTTACAAATCTTTAGCAATGATGGTTAATTATTTCCATTATGAGCTGTAATGTACACTAAAACATATTATTGAAATGGACAAAATCTTAACTAATTTAATCGTAAGTTTATTTATCAGAGCTAAACTAAATATTAGAAACAATTCTGCAGTAAAACATTTACCAAGTAATTTAATACATAGTTATTTCTAATAAAGTTCTTGTTTATTTAGTAAGGAGTAATAATAATTGATAGGTTATATCTTCTTTTTTATTCCATTCTCCTTACTTTATCAGTAACCCTACTATCAACATAGAGCTGTGTTTAAATAACCAATATATATTTTTTTCAAGCATAAATCAACTAGCAAAAAAATATTCAAACTTTGATTTGTCTTTGTCTTTGAGAATATTTTATATATTCGGTTCGGGTTCGCTTTGATTTCATACAGTGGACTTTGCACACCCTAAGTGTATCTGGTTTCTTTCAAAGTGGAATCATTTTCAGACATAAAATACTTTTCTCTTTCAAAGGGATCATATTTTTTTCAAAAGTGTGTGTGCGCGCGCACATGTGTAATGGCATTTCTGAAAGGTACAATAAGAGTGACAAACTATAGTATGAAGAATGAGAGTAATAGCTAACTAGGATCTAGTGCAGGACAGGATAGATAAGTTTATACTAATGGGGTTTGGTCATGTGAGGAGATTAAAGAAGAGACTTCCAAAGATGTTAGATATTGAAGTAGGTGGCAGTGGGCCAAGAGGGAACACCAAGGTACAGGTGGCTGACAGCATTGCAGAGGAATGTGGAAGAGAGTAGAGGGGATGGGGAGAAAGGAAACAGAGAGGCTTATGTTCCAAACAGACTTGGCCAGTGGCTGTAAACTGTTGGTGATGATGATGATGATGATGATGGAATTATTAAGGCGAACAATAATTATTAGAGCAGTCCAATAATCATGAACTAGTGGGAAATTATTTTTGGTTATGTCACTTCTTAAATCTATCAGCTCATCATTTCATACTTTCTCTTGTCTGTTGCTCACAGAGTGTTGACCTTGAGATCTACCATCCAGCAATATTTATTTCACTTTGTCTCACTTCCAGGTCAAATATGAATCACCACAGACTGTCCTTTAAAACATTGGTTTTTCCCTAACCCCCACTTACCTCCTCTTTTCCACCACACATGACATTTTCTTCCTTGTAGCCAAATATTAGTGCAAAGTACCATACTGTCTGCTTTCCAGCTTAAAACTGAGTCACCACTACCTAACCCTCACCAAGAAGCAATCCCCCATCCAAGGCCATTATGACTGCATCACATCCAATTTAATATACCAACTTCATTGCAATTTTTATGGGGCTGAATACACTGGACTCACAACAGGTCCTCTGAGAATATGCATGAACAATCACCGTTTCGATACCAACCACAAAAATCTAGATAAACCAGTTCCTTCCCATGCTAACACCCACAATAAGGACGTTTGACTACTGCCACATCACCAGAGCACTCGGAACATTCCTGACAGCCACTTGCAACAACTCTCAACTCAGGCAATGGGAACTTGTACCTCAATGGGTAACCAAATCCAGACACCCTGGTTTAAATCTGAGTTAAAAATAACTATAAGTAAAATTATTTCATATATTATATTTAGGGGTCTGCGAGCTTGGGTTTTTTCATTCTAGTCGAGTATTACCAAAAACTTTTTAGTCGAGTTTGAATATAGTCATAATTTTAAAATGTTAAAGAGTATATATTTATTTTAAATGTAAATAGGTATCACATTTTTATAAATATACTGTTAGAAAAAAAGTTAACAAATGGAAATATTGGTTTTTAAATTATAAATAACTCCTTAGGAAAAATTCAATCAAAAATAAGAACACTAAAAAAAATATAGGGCCTAATAGAAAAGATAATTAAGATGGTTTCACCACTCATATCTTAAAGGACTTTAAAATTACACTAATGATTATAAAAATGTAATAAAATGAATAATTGCATGATGGTTTGGAAATGTACAATAAGATAGTGTAGAAACACTGCAGAATAATTGAGGGTAAGTGATAGCGAAGGAAGTCAACCTTAAATGATAGGTTAGTCCAGGATAGAGACACACTTTTATGTTAATTTGTTCAAACACTTCTTCAAAACTTCCTCGATTGCATATTGTTTTGAATTTTCAGAAATATTACTTTTTCATTAATGTCTCTTCTTATTGAAAAATATATTTCTGGAAATTCAAAAAAAATTTGCAACTGTGGAAGTTTGAAAAAGTGGGATGTGTAAAAATGTAAGAAGAAATAGAGAAGTGTATTTGTTTATAACCAGGCCTAACCTAACTTTAATTTCAGGTTGGTTTCCTTTACTATCACTTTACATTATTGTAGTGTGCTTCTACACTGTTTGGATACAAAGTTAATAAAATTGCCATTTTAATAAACTAATATTTCCCCAAAATATGCTTCAGTAACATAATCTACCCTATAAAAAAAAAAGTAAGCCTCATAAACAGAAATTTGAAGTTTTTCATATTTGGTTTATTATTCCTTAGTGTAATCATGCATGATCACATCTTCTGTTCCATTTTCATTTCTCTATGCACAGTTCCAAAATGCGGGTTGTATGGGCTCTTGTTGGACATTATTTTATTGAGAAATTTACTTCGATTCAATTTTTATTGCTTATAAAAGTTAATGCCCATACTTTAAAATTGAAAATAATATTACTAAAATAATATTTTTAGTAAACAGTATGATATAGTAAATGCTTTTTTAATATAAATATGTTAAGTTTGGTAAAATATGTATTGCAATAAATAAGATCAACATTGATTTTAGACAAGTTAACCAACATAATCCTATAACTGAATAGTAACTAAACTAGTACTAGTTTTGTAGCTAAACCTAAATAAGAGTTTTTAATATCTTAAGTTTGAAAACATTTAAAGTAAATTGTTATTTTAGAAAGGGACCAGATAAGAGTAGTAAAAATAATCATTGAATTATTTAGTAATCTATTTAGCTATTTTTATTTGCATTGCTTTGTAATGGCAATACAAGTAAACAACTTCAATCAAGTATAATTCAAAATGGACGACAATATTGAATATATTTACCAGTCGAAAGTCGTTTTAAAGATCTATTATGTTATTAATGTTAAAATTGAAATTAATTTTTAACAATTTGTAAAGTAACCAAATGATTTATAAGTGGAAATGCTGATGTTATCTCAATTAATTAGCCTATGCTTACTATTGTGTTTAAAAAAATTGATTATTAAGTACATCAAGTGAAAGCTCGAAAATGACGAGCCTACAAAACTTTCAGTCTCAATTTCGAGTTTAAAGGTTGAGCTTGACTCAAAGCTCGAAATCTGAGTACTTGCAGAGCCCTAATTATATCTTTTAAATCAAACATTATTTATTATTTCAAGTATAGTCCTTGTTTTAAATTTAGTTTTAATTATTAATTATCAGCAAACTATTTTTTCTTTTCAAACCATATTTAGTTACATCAATTTGACAACATGCACGTTTTCAGTGACATCTCAAATCATCCTAGGAACATGTAGTTCCATAGCCTATCGTTTGTTTGTTTTCAATGTGTTTCTTCTAATGATAAAGGAACATTTCTGAAAATTCAACATTGTGTGAAGTGTAATATAGTGCAACAGTTTGATAAGAGAAGAAATGAAGAGATAAGTGTATTTTTTCTATCTAGGCCTAGCCTAACTATCCTTTCATGTTGGCTTCCTTCACAATCAATTACATTACATTATTGTACAGTGTTTCTACACTGTCTTATTATACATAATCCCTAAAAGCATAATTATAATTTGCACATAAGCGTACAACCCGAATTGGTGGTAAGAACCAGTGCTTAACTGTTAATTTTTTAATACTCTTAGTGATTTTTTTTAACCATAAACTGTGACTAGTCATACTTCATTGTGTGTGTTTAGATTTGTATAAAGCTTAAGTTTAGATCCATACAGATAAATGATCTATGAATTATATTATACACTTGAAGTAAATGTTGCTACATTGCTTTTGTTTTTGTTATAGTGATCATGAGGGTGGTAATGTGAGTGCACATACGGTTCATTTAGTGGGCTCTGCCCTCTCTGACCCTTACCTTTCATTAGCTGCTGGTATAAATGGATTGGCGGGGCCTTTACACGGATTGGCTAACCAGGAGGTAATGAAGCTCAGTTTTAAAATGTATTAGCTAAATTATTTCTCTTGTTTCTCCTGCATAAAATCTTCGGAACTCTCTTGGACTTAGGAGTTTGTGAAGTCCACTCTTTCAATTCAAACCGAATTTGATTTGAGAAATATGAAATATTCCTGAAGCCAAATTGAAAATAAACTATTTAAAATAAAGTTGCATAGCTATACAATGTTATATATAAAATATAATTTTTAAATTTCTCTATTCCAAAGACATTTAACATATTTCATTCTAATACTACTACTACTATGACTGCTGCTGCTACTACTATCACAACATATAATGTAATAATTCTATGTTTTGGATACGTGAACATTATTTTCGGTATAAATAAAAGCATAAATTGGGGGGGGAAAATTGAACATAAATGTGAAGTTAACTTTTTCACATTGGTATGATTTTTGATTTCTGATTTTGTTCAAATCTTAGGTTTATACATAAAATAAGAATAGTAATAAGGTGATTCAATGATTTAGTATTTAGTCCTGTTCTTTGAAATTTTTCTTTAATACTAAATAAGCAAATATTTTAAATGCGACTCTTTACTAAATAATGCATTATATTTTATAAGTATATTTTAAGTCAAAAATCTTCACATCCTTTGCTGCTCTGGTTTAGTTACCAAGCAAATAAAAATTATTTTCAAAGAGGTTGACATTAGTGACTTTAAGTCAATGTTTTCAATAAAGAACCTTCTGCCAGTTGTCACTTAACTACACTCCTATCTTGGGGCGAGTTGTAAGTAGGCCTCAAATACAATTTTGTTCATACTTCTTTTTTCCTAAAATAATAATATATAAAATAAAGTTGAAATTTACTAGTTATATTTTTATGACAAAAAAATAAAATAATGAAAAGTGTTTATTCAAATAATAAACAGACGCAACAAAAGTCTATAAAACGTAGTAGTATAGTAGTTAGTAGTAGAATAGAAGGTTTAACCATTTTCGCTTGAAGGTTAAATTTTTATTCTTAGAACCAATGTTCAGCTATTTTTATAAACTTTTGTCTAAACAGTAAAGATCACCACTATTTCTTGTGGAGATTATAAACTATTTGGATATATATCGATATAACTACATGCACTCTTCATAGGTACATCATCTGTTGCATATTATCTAATGGTGGGATTATAGGCTACACCAGGGTATTGTAAAGGATATTTTTAGGATTTTTTTTTGCCTATTTTCTGGTCAATACAATCCCTTGTTTTGACTAAATATGCCTGTCAGGAGGGGAGGGGGAGTTCAAGTACCACTTTTTCAATTTTCTTTTTAACAATCTGTCTGATAACTATTGAAAGCTCCCTCAGTCCAAAAAATTTATCCCCATCCCACTCAACTAAAGACCATTTGTAAACAAAGGAGTTGAACTGCTAATATAACAGTAGTATTGTGACCAAAGGTAAATATCTAAATAATTTTATCTTTAGTTTATTTATTATTATTTAGTTTACTAATTTATTGCTATGGGTTGACCTTGCTGATCTTGGGGTAAAGTACTTTTTCAGAGAATAAGTAATGCCATCGGTCTCATTTCGACCGTAGCATATGAAATAACCCTTTAAGGTATGTAAAAATACCTTTCCCAGCTAAATTGGGGAACCCTTTTGCTTTCGCTCATAGAAATTCTCATGCTGCTATTGGTTCACAAAGTGCTCGCTAATACTTCAAATGAATAAAATATGGCTAGGGGTATTCTTTTTGATTTTCTTTCTTCTCAATCTAAAGCAAAGCCAAATTATATTTTAATTAAAATCCAAATTGAACTTCTAACATTTTGGAAAATATTTTGTTTGAAAAATAAAATATTGTGCATATATCCTTCACCACTAAATATTATTTACAAAGGTTTCAAAAAAATGTTTTGGCACATTTCCAGCTAAGCCGATGAATTAAGTTAGTATCCCATCATGCAAATAACATAATGTAAAGAAGGAGGCGACAATCTTTGGAGCCTTGATCGATTTTTAAACTTATCAAAGATTCCGCAGTCGTCCATCATTTTTACATTCCTATTGCTTTCATAGTTTCTTAATATACATAATAAATTTGGGATCTTTGAATTCCTCGAATCCTATGATATTTGAGGTTCGTTTAAATTCTCAAGAAACTCTTGAATACAGTTTCTGAAGAGCTTAAAGTTACATAAAAATTTCAAGCAATAGGTAAAAGGAATTATATAGACTTGTCTAACTGGGAGGATAACAAAAATCACACACACAAAAAGGGACAATTTTATCAATGATTTTATTTTTTTTTAAAAGTGTCCTTTTTGTTTTTTACGACATAACAGACATTACAAACGAAATAGCATTTATCAGTGGCAGCAAACCTTCATCAAAATTTTTTAAATTCTATTTTAAATATTTTCACTTGAGTGAAATTGTGTTTAAGATTCTGATTCAAGAATTATAGGCTTTGGCCCATCTCTTGTTTATAAATATTAAAATATGGCTATGTGAATACTCTGATTTTGAGCTTCGAGCTATGTTTTAAGTAGATACTCGAGTTCAGGCTCGAAATTTCAAGCTCCTTAGGTGACCTGGTGGTCTAGGGGTAAGCTGTTGGACTTCTGTGCTGGGAGTCCAAGGTTCAATCCTTGGTCCCGGCACAGATTTATCTGATTACCAAACCCTTCCTTCACCTCTGACAAGAAGTGAATTAATCACAACTTGTGAATGTGGGGAATGCCAGGCCTTCATCGTGATTCGGATTCCATGTTAAACTGTAGGTCCTCCATTTCATCTCACAATCATCCTACCATTACACATTAGCGTAAATGCGTATAACCCAAACGGGTAGTAAGATGCGGTGCTAACAGTAATAATAATAATAATAATAATAATAATAATAATAATAATAATTCAAGCTCCTCAAAGAAGGTTATTTTTTAACCTTGCATTGTGTGTCTTGTGATCAATGACTAATTATTGTTTTTATTGTTTATTCTTCTCTCTACTTGTTGGGATGTGTGTTATATAAGTCTTAAAATTAATTAATGCTCTAATCTCTATCTGTTAAGAGGTCTGCAACAAATGATTAGCTGAACTCCAGATGTACGGAGACTAGTAGGCTTTTTTTTCTCTGAATCTTCCCAACTAAATCCAAACTTATTTTTTATTACCATCATATTTAAAATTTAATCTTAAAATAACCAATCTTAGAAATTATAAAATTCTGTTTTTTATAGAGATGGGCCACTCAAATCTTTGACTCCACCGAAGTCGGTGACCTGGCGGTCTAGGGGTAAGGTGTCAGACTTCTATGCTGGCGGCCGGGGTTCAATACTCGGTCCCGGCAAAGATTTATCTGATTACCAAACCCTTCCTTCACCTCTGACAAGACATCTTGTGAATGTGGGGAATGCCAGGCCTCCACCGTGGTTCGGATTCCACGTTAAACTGTAGGTCCTTCATTTCATCTCACAATCACCCTACCATTACACATTAGTGTAAGTGCGTATAACCCGAACGGGTAGTAAGACACGGTGCTAATAATAATAAGACTCCACCGAATCCTTACAAGTATTCGAGATTTGAGGATTCGGGTTTTTTACTGGATTTGATGGTTGAATCTTTCACCTCATAAACAAAGAATTTTTCCTTAAATTCAAAAATTAGGCCTACTTTAAAAGCACAACTTAATCTGTAATCATTATTTTGTCAGGCGGAAAAGATATGCATGAATAAAAATCTTTCTTTTTTTAATAATAATTGTTAGGTGTAAAAAAATCTAACGTGTCTAATACCCTACTCTTGCACCTCTATGGGAAACTTGGACTCTACCGTTGTCACGCATGCTCGTTTCTAAAACTTTCACCTCACGAACAATCTTGTAAATATTTTAATGAAAACATTAATACTCTTCAAAAACTGAAAATCAAAACTAGAATTACTAATAAACTCGAAATAAATCAAACAAATTATGGCTTTTTTTTTAACGGAAATAAGAACACGTTACAAAGTCAGCCTCCATGATGTATATGTTTACTCGCCATTGATGATTAAATAAACACGACTGTTAATTCTTACTACCCGGCTGGTTTAAATTATCTTCAACAATGCAAATAACCCCAATTTATTTCATATGATCCTTAAGCTAGATATTTTGTTTGGTTTCATGAAAAACAAATACTCTCATCAGTTAGGTACCAAAAAGACTGTTTATTTATGCCTACAGGCCTACATATTATTTATCGATTGTTTGTTTAAAATCGATTCAGGTAATCTGATCACTTAGTAAGTGTGATTGAGTTTTAAGAATCAAATAATGACTTGCTAATTCATAATTGGTTTTTAAATTGTTATTAACTAAGAGTTTATTATTTAAAATAATATGTTATTGGAGTAATTGTAAAAATATCCTGCTTAATAAAATAGGAATGAACATATTGTAAAAGTCAAAAATATGTTTGTGTGTTAAATAGAATGTATTCTTAGAAATCGACACATCACAAGAATCAAATATATTTCTTGTTTTTTACTCAAAGGTAGTTAATAGATATAAATTAAAATAATAATACATACTTAGGCATTATTAAGTTCACTATTTCCACTGCGTGTTCAATTGTTAAGAATGTTGTTTTAGTCTTTTTTTAAATATGTTTGTATTTTTATATTTGCATTCTTATTATAAGAAATTATAATCCTTCAATGATTAAAGTTGATCTAAAGGTAACTAGGCCTAATCTGTTTGTTTATTTTACATGGTTTTTTAGAAGCTTAACTCATTGTATCAACACTTTTAAAAATAACTAAAAGACACTCAAATTTTGATTGATTTGATTTTCAAACAATAATATGAGTCTAGATTGTTTAATTTGGCTGGATTTTAACCAGTATTTTGGGAGGAGTGGTTGGGGTTGATTAAAGTCGAAAGCATGATTAAAATAAATCCTAATTCACAATTTAGGCCTATATTGTGTAATGTAGGTCTATTTATAAATCATTAAAATTTCTAACAAGTTGCTATGATTAGAATTTGATATTTGAAAATATAATTTATATTTGGTTGCAATAAATAGTGGATTCAACCCATCTCTAGTTTTTTATTCAGCTAATAAGTTTTATAATTATGTATTTATTCAACCCAAGCTTGACTTGATCCAAAAAACTTGAGCTTGCAGATCCTACCTTAAAGTCAACTTTCCTTTTAGAAGAAAATATAGAATTAGTAACAAAATGTATACTTTTATATTAACCCTTTGAGTGCCGTCTCTCAGAGCGATGCACAAAATATTTGCTAAAATGGCCAGCGTCGCTCACAACGATCCTATGTTTCTGAGCTCTTAGTTCAGTATTAATTAAGTCAACAGATAGGGTAGATTGTATTTCCACTGCATTCTTATATTTTCAAGCTACTTTTATTTTTATTTGCGCTTAGAATTTTATATATCGATCATGAAAATTATTTTTTAACTTTTTACTTTATGAGTTTTATCTTTGGCCTTGTTAGTAAACATGGCTACTAAGAGGAAAGCTGTGATTCAAGACACAGAAATACTTTCAATATTTATTGATAGCTCAAGCGAGAGTAATCAGTTTGTTAGTGATTATGAAAGCAGTGATTCTGAATTTGTAAATAATGAAACTATACAGGAATTATACTCTAGTTAAAGTGAATGATCGGAACAAGTAGGAGTGGCAGCTGACATTGATAAGGCGAGTGTGAATACGAGTGATTCCTATAGGGATGAAATACATCTTGAAGATAAGAATAATACACCCCAACATCACCAGGTTTGAAGTCCCCCCTCCATCCCCTTCTGATTCCAAGCCAATTATTCATTTTATACTTTATTTTACTAAAACCCTGCTAAAGTTTATGTTCACTGAAACAGCTGCTATGCATAGCCAAATTTTAGTGTAAAATCTAAAGTTAGTTTTTTTTTGTCAACTTGGTTATTTACTCAGTTTTTAATGTTCTTTTCAGTGATTTATTCTATTTCAAGCTATTTAAATTTTCAAAGCTTAAAAATTAATGTTAAATAAAACAACATATTTTTTAAAAATCTGGCTAATGATTTTTGTATTATATTTAAAAATCAAAAAAAGTATATGTATAATTATATAATCATATTGGCAAGCATGTTAGCTAGTTTATCTAAAAATTTGAGTGCAAGAAGTTCAAAGACTAATGGGCTATTAAAATTTAAACAAAATCTTGTATTTTTTCAGCAAAATAGCTTGGCACTTTAGGCACTTTTTTTTCACTCAAGGGTTAAACTATTTCAATTTCAAAAACCATTACAGATTGTAACCTAATTTTGGTCACACTCAAAATATCTTTGAAAGCACTTTTGTTTAGAGCTTATAATCTAAAGCACAACTATTAAAGACAATGTAGTTTTCTCATAAAATTGACTGAATATTTCCACAAGATTAACCATTTGCCAACCCTCAATGTAGAGTTTGGTCATGTGAACACTGATTTGTAATTTACATTACATTATGGAATGAAAATAATTTTACATAAATGTACATTTTAATCTTGAATATTTTTGTTGGAATTTTGTAAATGTCATATATGTTAAAGCTTTTTTTTAACCCCCCTCAAATTTGCTGACTTTTTTTTCTCTTAAAAAAATATTAGTTGAAATTCAATATATATTTTTTCTCTACAGATGAGATTCTCATTGTATTATGCTGTTAAACTTTAAAAATGTATTTTGTTCTTAGGTCTTATTGTGGCTGCACAAGCTTCAGGCATCAGTTGGACTGAATCCTTCTGATGAGAAGCTGAAAGAGTTTATTTGGGCTACCTTAAAAAGTGGGCAGGTAGTGCCAGGCTATGGCCATGCAGTGTTGAGAAAAACGGACCCAAGGTATACCTGCCAAAGAGAGTTCGCAAAGACACACCTTCCTGATGACCCGCTCTTTAAGGTAATTGTGCCCTTGTTTTGTACAATTTTGTTAATGTTAGGCTAGCATATTTCATTTAGGTATTTGTGAGATCTTAAACTTCAGGGAAAGAGCTCAATAAAATGGACATTCTTGAATCTTGACCAGGAAAAAATTATTTCCCGAATTAATTTGGGGAAAAAAAAATTAATATGCATATGAATGCATCTGAGCATTGTCCTTAGGGTTATGGTTGTATTAATATACAATAACGATGTTATTTATTAATTAGAGGTAAATGAATTTTCGTTTCATTTAGTTGTAAAGAAGTTATTTTGGTAACTTGTATCCTTCATTCTAAATTCAAATGCTTTTAGTATTATATTCTAATTTCCTTAATATTTTGCGCAGACGCTGGAACTACAATATTTTCACGAAAGTCCTTGAAAAGTCACAGATTTTCAATGTTTTAGTCATAAAGTCACACAAATATTATTGTTTTAATTTCCCATGCATTGTAACAACGTAAAGGTGTCATATGTCAAGTCACCCATTACCCATGATGCCATCTAGTTAAAGTTTAATGTTGTGTGTGACTGCATTATGCCTAGATATGCATTATCTAATGTTAAACTGTTTATCAAAGAAATATTGTGGTCAACAAAAGGTCAACAAAAAGTCACTAATCTTTGTTTCTCCAACTCGGTAGGCACCTTGAAAATTCTTCAAAACGGAAAATCAAAATCAATAATTCAAATAAATTCAAAATTATTAAATTAATACAATAAACTGCGGATTTTATAACTGAAAGAAGAACACATTTCACACGCTACAAAAATTAAGTCATCCGCCATAGCTGATTCTACACACGTTAGCTAGTCAGAAATTGTAATGATATCGGTTTGGATTAATCTAAATTATGTAAAAAGTCATGGATGAAGGTAATTTTTCTTTAAAGTAATGTATGTAGAGTATCCTTTTAAGATTCATCCATGAAGAAACACGTGCTTTTCAGAAACAATGTTAAAAGGATTTCACCACTAAAATATATTTTTTATACCATCTTTCCTGTTAAAAGAACAACTGCGCTGTTTCTTGTTAAAAGGAACAATTTCATAGTATTTGGCAAAAGACGCCATTTCTCTATACCAATAAGAAGCTAGCCTTCACAAAACCTATCGCCAGGACTCTTTCTATTGATTAGTTTTTACATTGTTGACCAGGGGAGAAAAATGCAAGGGGTATGTTATATATAAACCACTGTGCGTATGTTTAAGGCAGCTCCGGGATCCAAACATCTAGACTGAGATCTCGACCACGCACTAGTCAGTCAGAGCCACACACTGGCAGTCACAGTCTAAAATAATATACATTCATATCACAAGTGTGCAGTGATATAAAACATTTAATTGAAATATGTATACATAATTAGCAGGTGTCATTAATTAAACCGTGTGTGAATAAACAGCCATCAACAGTTCTCTTTCTTCAATTTTATTAATATACTGATTTAATTAGTGCTCGAACATGGCGCTATAGACAGCTTGTTAAACAGTATCTTTTCCGTATAGTGATGATAGGCGCTTGATCACGGAGCTTTAGACAACCTATAAATCATCACAGCATTATATCAGGGAATTAATCCGCAGTGTTTCAATCGACGCCCAAAGCGGGGTGATTGATTCCATATTATTACAATTGACGCCCAAAGCGAGGCGCGATTAATCCATATTGTTACAAAATTAGCGATTAAGTCTTAGCAACGATATATCAATAATCTAGTGAATTAAAATAAATATAAAGGTTTTCTGCTTCATTTTTACTAACATCGATTTTTGTTCTATTTTTATTAAACTTGTCTTATTCAAACAGCTAAATAAAACATTCAAAATTGAAAAGTGACAAAGAATATAATTACAGGAGTGCAGCCATTTTAATTTGATAGGAGTATCGTAGCTTTCGATATACACTTTGTGATATATCAATATATTATGGAAAATTTCCACCCCTAGTCTAAGTATTATATATCGATTGTTTGTTTAGAATCAATTAATATATTCTGACCGTCTCACTTAACTTTTACTTTAAAAAAAATATAGTGTCAAAGATGTTAAGTTTCTACCTCTTGTTACTGTCATATTATATTCGAGACCATTTATTTTTTATTTAGATCACCTCACAATGTTAGGGTTGTACCATATTCGTGCCTTTAGAGTATAATTACAATTTTCTGGCATTTAAATGAAACAGCAACTAAACTAATATGAGAGATAACCAATTATCACCTATTTTGAATGTTGCCGTTTTATTGAGAGCTAAGAATTTTAAGTAGTGATAATCATGATATTAATATTATTCTCAATTCTTTCGATGCTAGTAAGAATCGAGGGTATCGATGAATTTATTTTGATAGCCTTAATTTAAATGGGTTTTTAATGTGAAGCTATGTTTTAGAAATAACATATCTTTTCACTATTAAACTTGTTAGAATTAAGTTTTTTTAATATTCTTATTATAATAATTTTTCTAAGCTGACTATTTATTTTGTTTAGTTGGTATCTCAAGTGTACAAAGTGGTTCCTCCCATTCTTCTGGAAACGGGTAAGGTGAAGAACCCGTGGCCAAATGTGGACGCTCATTCTGGAGTATTATTACAGGTTTGATACATATTTTCAATAGTTTTATTTTAAGTTTAGCTGAAACTTGATGTAAGATTTGATGATGAAAATAAATTTGTCAAGAGGGGAAAGAAGTCGAGGAAAATCAATGTATAAACTGTGTTTAGCAATACACCAACAGAAAAGGGAAAAAATAGAGACCAGGAAAAAACCAAGTGCCACTTCAACTGTGGATGTAAGAAACCAGGCTGTGAATCTTTCCCAAGTGAACAAATCCTGTCTCTTTTTATAGACTTCTTTAAACTTGCCTTGTGTAATAAACTGACATTTTTTATGAGGTGTGTATGTGTATAAAAAACCATCTCAATGCACAAAAGAAAAAAAGAAAACATCACTAAGACAAGAAACATTTTCCTACTACTTGAATGGCACACAGGTATGTAAAAAATACTTACTAAATACATTTTCAGGTTTGCATAGGCACCTTCTGACCTTGCAACGTAACATTGAAGACGGAAAAAGTGCTCCAAAATATAAGTGTGGGACACACCACAATCCCGTGCTATTCACAATGATATTATCATGACAGTGAGGGAACATATTAACGGTTTCCACAAGTAACCAAGTTATTATAGCAGAAATAAATCAAGAGGGACTATACTTCCCCCAATTTACCTCTTGCAAAAATGTATCAGGCATTCATGGAAAAATATTCTGACGCACACTGTGGGCTGTACATTTTATCAGAGCATTTATCATAAAATGAAGATACAAATTGAATCACCGAGAAAAGACATATGCAGACATTGCAACTTATTGTTCCTAAAGATGACAGGCACAGAAATTGAAGCTGATAGATGTAAAATAGGAATCGAAAGTGCATTGACCATGCCAAAATGAAAAGGCATATTAAACCTTGAAGGAGGATGAGGAAACAGCGAAGAACAATCCAAATGTTGTGGTTCTGTGTGTTGACTTGCAGCAGGTTTGGTTTTGCCTGACATTGACACACTCTTCCATGTTTTATCAGTTCCAAATGCCATGCTATGATTTGGTTATTAATGATCTCAATAAAGAAAATGTGACATTTTACCTGTGGAATGAGAGTTTTGCGGAAAGAATTTTGACTGAAGGTGCATCTCGTATCAAGAAGCATTTAGAACACTATAAAAAACAATCAAATAGTTCAATCAGTTAGGCCAAAACAATAACGATAGGATTCTCACACTTTATAAATACTTTGTGGCAAGTGGTTGTTTTAGGGAAGTACACCAGAAATTTCTTTGCAAGTGGCACAGTCCCCTCCCCTGTGTCAGGGACTTTGCCTTGATTGAAAAACAATTATAGAATGTCTAAGATGTATCATCCTTCTCAGTGTAAATATGTAACCAACCGTTAACTCATTTGATTCCAGATAGTTTTCTATCATTGAAATGGAAGCCAGAAACTTCAAAAACTTCCAACAGATTGAATCTGTAATAATTAAAAATAGCCAACTGAAAATAACTGAAGTTATTTGGTTGAAGTTCACAAATGAGGAACCTCTTAGAAGTCACACGAGGAAATTACACAACATATTGTACCCCTTTAACTATTTCCCCATAATTAAGATGTCCTACAATCAGCTATCTCTTCAACTTAATCTACCTTCCATGTATAATGGAATTATACCCATCCATAAAGAGAAGAAAATGGATCTAGAAAACATGATGCAGTACCTCGATGAAGAATTCCGCCATAACTTATATTTAGAGTTGCCCGGTGATTAAACAAACTGAGACAATATTTGCTGTTTCAGACTCTGAAAAGGACCGACCGTTGGTGGGGTTACAAGTAACATACATTCCAGTTGGTTTGCTTAAACACATACAACACAATAGTTTTTTTTATCCAGGTGACAACTGTCCCTTGGATCTGATTAGATCCCTGACACTTCCCATAAAATCCCACGCTACCAGGGATATGCGTAAAAACATATACTTGGTAACGGAGCATGCATCCTGCACAATACTATCGCAGGTTTTTACCCTCACTTCTGTCTAGGTGTTTTTTCCTGCACTTATTTCCATTCATTGAGGTGGTCCTGGTAGCATTTCCTTTGTCTAACAGGCCTGCCCTACCCTACTCTAATAGTCGTACTTTAATTTCTTACTTTCACGCATTTTAAAGTGCATAGGCCTCAGCCTGACACACACATAGTGCCCCACATTTGTTGAGCTTAGTTGCACAGAGAGAGCATTAGTAGAATCAGCTCTCACACACGGTAGAGCGAGATACGGAGATGGAAAGGGTTGGGGGTGGGGGTGAGTGAGCCTGCTGTCATCTTTTTTTTTTCAGAAAATTAACATTTTTGTATTCTTTGTTATTTTATTTGACTTTGTGTGAATTTAGAAAAACTTAAAATTAATTACTGGTATTATTGGTTATTCATGCTACTGAAATATTTTAGTTTGGTGACAAAACAAGATATTTCATTGGTGTAAAATACATTTTCATTTTCTGATGTTAAAACAAAACTTTAGTATAATATGCATTTTTTTTAAATAAGAGAGTTTAGAATGTGAAAGGAAGGCATAACTTGTCTTCATCTTGGCCTCATTCATGCAAACCTGGAACCTTGAGGGTGCCTATTTTATGTTATTTATTATAAGACAATATGTCCAGGTTAAATAATATTCAGCTCTATGCGAAATCTCGAACTTTGGGAAAAAATTAGGGAAGATGGTTGTCCCAAAATTTGGGTGAGAATAAAATTTCTCAGGATACAGGATAATTTAAAAAAAATTACAATTAAGGATCAGCTATCAAAATCACGTTTTTATATAATGTTCTTTGAAAATATTATTAATTTATAACTCTAAATTAGCATTATCTTCCGTTAAGTTGATGGACATTTAAAACTTCAGTTGCCTTTATTTTGTAACACCTTACAAAACAACTGAGCGCCATTAAATAACATAACTACAATGAATGAAATTGAATATATATGTCTGAATAGATTTAATGCAGGAAAATATTTATTTTTCCATAAAATAATGATGAAAGGTTGTAATGAGATAGACTGGATAGAATTAGCTCTAGATAGGGTTAGGTGACATACTTTTTTGAGTACTGTAATTAACTTTTGAGTTCCTAATACCATAGAGTAAGCAAGTATTTATCAAAATTCACGCCACGAGTTTTTTTATTCAAGAACTATTTTTGTCAATCTTAAAATATATTTTTAGAATATATTGATACTTATACCAAAAATATTTGATCAAACCTACACAATTAGAATAGTTGCATTCAAACTAATTTTTTTATTTACATTATATCATAAATCTTATTCAACACTTGTTAGACAAAATATTTAGTTTTTATTTTGAAAACTTACAATTTAAAAATAAATTAAGATACAAATTGTGTGTGTGCACATGCATGTGTGTGTTTGTTTTTATACCAATCATTGCAGCAGAATCAGAGTTTTAATCCTTTTTCCTGATTTCAAACTATTTTTGTCATCTACAACTACATTTAGCTCAATTGAAATTATATAAAAAAAATATGATTGGGAAAGCTAAGTTTAAACTAATATTACAAATCTTTATAGCCTAAATAATCCTAATGTGGAAAGTCATTTTTGCACAGGACCAAAGTGTTCTCAGATTTTTGTGGAGTAAGGGTTTATGTAACCTGCTTGGATGCCACAGATGATTGATGCTCTCTAAAGTTTTGAAAATTCGTTTTCTCAAAACTCACCAATTGTAACATAGACCTTTGTTTGACCGCATGCTTCAATTGTCAAACCAAGATGGGGCAAGTATAATAGACGAGTGTGGCAGGTGTTAGAGTAATGGATACACCAAGTAAAGGTGCTTCTACAAAAAATAATAAAGTGAAGGCTGTGATACTGATTTCAAATAAACTATGGCAGTACATTACATACATTCTGTGGTTTTATAATTTAAAAAATTGATAAAACTAAAGGAAAAGTAAACTACTAAGAATAAATTTGATGAAGAAAGCCCACCTAGGGAAAGAGGAGAAATGTGGGAAGAATCCAATGCACATAGGTGACATCTTCCTTTCTCTTGTCTTCTATAGTAGAAGTAGTCATACACGCATTTTAACACAAATAAAATAATATTTCAGCATTGTTGCCTTTATCAAACACAAAGAAGAAGAGAGTACAAATAACACAAACAATGGATTACTCTATTTTGAATTTTGAAAGAAACTGGCAGTATGTTTCTGTATGTTTTAGCCTTAATATATTTAGTTCAAATGCTATTAAATTGATACATTTTATCTTAATTTAATAAAACTTTACAATTTAGCCTAACTATGCAATGATACACAATAAGACATTAACCTTTTTAGAAAAAAATTATGTAGGCCTACTAAAATAACATTTACTTAGGCACATAAATAGACAATTATATTTTATAAAACAATATAGGTATATACTATATTTGGTTAAGTTATATGCTAAGAAAATATATTTGGTTAAGTTATATGCTAAGAAAATATTTACACAGGCCTGTGACATTGTGCAATGATATTATCCTATATTTGATTTGCAATTAAACTTTAAAAAACATTCACTTCAGGGCAGGTTATCAAATAGTTTATAAGTTAAAATAAAAACAAACATTGTAAGAAATTATTTACACAGGCAGTTAGAAGTGTCACTTTCTCAAGTTATTTTGAAGGAATGTTAATTCCTTGACATGAATAGAAGTTAACGATTTTTGTCTGGAAGTTACAATGTTTCTTGAACTAGAAAAGACCCTTTCACTTCACACACTTGCAGCAGGTATTCTCAGGTATTTGGGGCTACCTTGGAGACATTAGGGTATTTTTGAGAACCCTCTTCCCTCCACCAGATAAAGGGTTCTGTTGGTTCATTTAGGTAATCCTCCTTCACTTCACTTTTGTTGTCTATTGCCAGTTGGGTGGTATTTGGTATGGAATCACACTTGACCATAGTCCAGAACTAGAAGAGGAGCACGAGGGTTTTTCATCTATTATGTTAGGCTCTAAAGGGTACTTGTCACTCAACCTCTTCACTTCAATTGCTAGCGTGTTTACTGCCACCATATCATCAATCAAGACACCTCTAAATCTTGGGTCGCCTTGCATGTATGGGCAGAAAATCGGATCTGAATTGTAGAAACTGAAGCAAGATTTCAAAGCCTTATCTAAATTTCTTGCGAACACTACACCATCCTTCTTGCTGGCGATAAAAACATTTAGATGGGATTTGAGGCAATGAAGGATAGGTATAACCATTGAAGAGGTTGGATAACTGTCTCCATTGATTTCCTTGGTGGCGTCAGCTAGTGGCCCAAGAACCTCTACAATGCCTGCTGTTTGCTTCCATTCAACTGCCATTCACATACAGCCTCTTGCAGTGTAGCTCTGATGTTCACAGCTGTGTGTGATTCATTAAGTAGTACAGTGTTCATTGTAAATGACTTGTACTCAAAGTCTGGTTTTAAATAGTGACATGTCAGACTTATGTAACTATCGTGTGCACTTGACGTCCATTCATCTGAGGTAAGCGGCAAAGCAAAAAGTTGGGATAAATCATTAATAAGTTGACATTTTAAATCTCTTTTCATCTCATCATATAGTGCTGGCACATAGTTTCGCAAAAATGTGGTGCAGCAAGGAACTTTTTATCTTGGTACTACATGTTTCATTAAGTTGATGAAGCCTTCTTCCTCCACAAACTCGTATGGCAAGAGACTCATTGCCAACATTTTTGCAATTTGCTTTGTAATTTTGTGTACTATTGAGTTGGTAGGCTCCATATTCAAACCTTTCTGAAAGGCACCTTGAATTGTTGACTGAGCTAGTGTGTCTTTTTTAGGAGCTGAGGTAGCTTGTTTTATTGCCACCTGCTCTTTTAAATTCAATGAATTGAGATGGATGTGTCCCTAGATGGTTTGAAATTGTTTTTGTTGTGCCGGAATAGAGGGTTTTAAAAATTAAAAACTTGAAATCAAAAATGTAAGTTATATTTTAATCAGATAATAAAAATATTAGGCTTAAATGTATTGATATGATTATTTAGTTCTAGCATTCAAGCAAATTTAAACTTGATAAATTAAATGAAGTAATTTGTAAAATCCAATATTACTGTTCAATCCAACACATTAAAATAAAATGTAGATAAACTGCAACACATGCTCTAAATAAACTATTAAAGTTATTTTTATTCCAGTTTTAAATTTTTAAAAAAAGGCAAACCTTTTGGTATTAGGAGAAAAATATGCATTGTTTTAAATAGAAAAAGTCTCTTAAAGCAATAAGTCACCTGTTGGTGTCTTGTATTTTTTCAGGCAAATATTACACTTTGCAGTTTTCTTATCAGAAACTTTCGGGAAAATACCCATATTCCACTTTTATTTTTCTTTGTTTCAGACATTTTTGTAGGCCTAACCAAAACTATTAAGAAATTAATAAGAAACAGTCTAATGTGCCAACTTGAGGTCATCAAATTCTCCATCAAGTTTTTGGGGTAGTATAAATATTTAATCGTTTAGTTAAAAACAATATTTTAAAATTGAAACAAAATTTAATCAGTAAAGGGTAAATATGTTTACTTATACTCTTTTCAAAATTAATTTTTTCAACTTTCTATCAAATTTTTAATTCATCTCTCGGTGAATGCGTCGTAACATTTTACGTTAAGTTGAGCAAATACATGTGAAGTTCATTTCATTTCAGAATAAAGATTCACTTTGCAAAATTCAAAGCAAAAATATGATTTTAAATCTTTATCACATGAATTTTAGGTTATGTGGCGGTGAAGATAGTTGATTGTATTTAATTTGTGAATCGAGCAGGCCATGTGGCATTGAATATAATCGATTATTGAAATTCTTTAATAATCGATAGTTATTCAATATTTCATCAAAACGAACTATTTAAAATTCACAAGTTATTTATTAAAAAAAGAATAAGAAAAAGATACTTACAGGAACATTATTTTTTTAACAAAAATAGTGTAATCACCATTTATTAAAAGTGGTCACTAATATCAGCAGAAATATTATGGAATAATAATTATGTCGGTCACAATCAACTAGTAGTTTTATAACTATATTCTTTTGTGTCAATACATAGATATTAAAAAATATTCAACGAATCAATATTTAACCTATAAATCGATAGGGCCCATCTTTCATAAAGTAAACAAATGAAAATAATTTGTATTAGAAGCTTGCGCCTCATACATATTAATAAGTATTCTATAATTCAAAGTTTTGTTTTAAATTGTGAATTGTGTGTGGTAAATATGAATATAATTTACGAACAAAACAGCTCAGAATAGTTGAGATTGAAAATACTTAAATATATTTTTCCGAAGCTTCGAATTTTTCGAAGTAAATTTTGTTTGTTTAAGTCGAAGCTAATTAATATTTTCTTCGACTTTGAAATTCTTGAAACTTCGCACACTCCTAATGTTGATTATGTTAAGCTCTTGTCTTTCTCTTGACCTAACTAGCAAGTTTTAGAGAATCTCTTTAACAAATGGCCCGGTGCACAACTCAACAGTGAACGTAAATATTTGTTTTGTAATCATGAGTGTAACTTAAGTTTTGCTACCAAGTTTTAGTAATTTTTATGGTTCAATTATTCTTAGTTCTCACAAAATTAATCATTTATAAACATGAGTTTATGTGAATAGTTTTTGATCTTAAAATCATAGTTAATATGATTTTCTTTATATCAACGTGAATTCTGTGCCAAACTTTTAAAAAAAAAAGTGTGTGTACTCAAGAAAAAAACTCTAAAACTAGTTTGACCTACACCAACTATTATTCTAGAAATACTGCCAAAAACTAAAAAAATCTTGAATTTACTATTAAGTTCAACACAGAAACTTGCAAAAAAAACACATTGGTAATGTGGCTGTAATGTGAAAAATACATTTTTTGCTTTCCATGTGTATGTTTAGGTGAGAACTTAGCTTAGACAAATTTAGGCATGACTGATTTAAATAATTTAAGTGAAAAAATAAGCTTGATACATCATTGTTAAACATTAACAGGTCTTTAGAATTGGCTGTACAGTTTTTCATTTATTAATTTTTACTTGCTTTATTTTAAGGTTGTTAATTATCATACTTTAACCATAGCAAGGTATATTATAATGTGTTTTTATTTACATCCATTACTTTTTCCATTACCGGCTGGCTAGGCCTGTCATAGCTTCATATACTTTATAATCTAACTTAAGATTAGGACAAGCACAACATCCAGTCTCTGGCTGTTAATTTATCAATGTGAAATGGTAAACCCATGTTTTAGTAAACAATAGCTTTTTGGCTATGCTATGAATCGAACCCAAGATTGTTGGCTCATTATGCAGACTCGCTACCAACTTTGTTAAGGTGTTGGACTTTTATAATATGTACTAATGTAACATTTTAGCCTAAATAAAATTATATGTGGATATAGATTAAATAGGTAGGGCTTATATGAAATGTGTGTATAATGTAGTTAAAATATTTGTATTATTGCACCACCTCCCCCCGCCCCACTAGCTGCCACTGTATTTGATTACCAGTTTAAAGTAATAATATATAAAACAGGTGTTTGTGAGATTAATCTGTTAGTAGAAGCTTGGGTTCAAACTCAACATCTTTAAAGGCTCGACTAATTTGAGCTTTTTTTATAAACCTATTTCTAGGCCGCATCATGTCAAGTGATGTGTGTATGACTTAATATTCACTATTCTCTCTACTGGTCTGGATTTTTTTAAATATGTAGTTGGAATATGTAATTTTCATTGTAAAAAAGAAATGCATTTGTATCTTTAAATATGTTATTTTATATAAATGAGTATTTTTTTTATTTCAATGATCATTTGATTTTGATCAAAATAGCTATAGTTCAAAATTATATATTTATTTGCTTTGCCCCCTTGAGCTCACATCTCCCTAGTCTAAATCTTGAACCCTCAAGTGTGCTTCTTGTCAATGGTTTGTGTTTCTTGTACAGTATTATGGTTTGAAGGAGATGAGCTACTACACTGTGTTGTTTGGTGTATCGCGGGCACTGGGCGTCATGGCGGGGCTGGTTTGGGCCCGTGCATTAGGAATGCCCATCGAGCGACCCAAGTCGCTATCCACGGACCACCTCATCAAGCTATTTGTTAAATAGGAGGTAGAGCTATGAACTGTTAGTGCTACGACATGCTGCAAGATGGCTTGGAAGGAAACATTTCAGAGACTTCCACACTTGCTCATTGTAAAAGTGATGATTTTAGGCCTAACCTAAAGTAATTTCATGATGATATACTTAGAAAAAATTCTGAATAAACGGGCACTAGGGTCTACAACCTATCAATACTATTCAATACAAGAAAAAATAAACCTTAATCTAGTTTTATTATTTTCATACTGGTATCATGGTCAAATTTTTACTGTTTCATTCATATATGTTTGTGAATGGCACAATATGAACCAAATATTAGTTAATACATCCTCTATTTAACTATTTTGATGGTAATTTTAAAATTATGTTTTTATCTGGACACGCATTTTAAAAAAGTTTATTTTAGGGGTGTGTGTAACTCAAAAAACTTTGATTTTGCTTAGAATATTTTTTATTCTTCATCTTAAAACTGTTATCGGCAGCTATAATAAGCACCTAATGTTTAATTTTGGTCATTTAGTGCTTCTATATACATTACAAATTAATGTTAACATGGCAACTTGTAAAATTCTTTTACAATAACATTTAAAAAAAAATTATATTTAGTGTCCAAAGCTACATTATATATGTTTACAATATAAATTTTTTAACTAAAAACCTTTTTATATACAACTTTGATTTTGTTTTGGAAATATTTCTCACATTGTATTCAATTCAGCCTCAATTTGAAAAGGGCAAATTCACACACTTCTAGTTTATTTAAATTCCTCATTATTCTGGTATATCTATAGATTATATAAACAAGATATTATTTAATGCAAATGCTTGTCTGTTACTTTAATTTGTTAGAAACAAGGCAGCAGGGAGCTCTTCATAATACATTGTTTGTATACTATGTCCACTTTTATAGTTAAGAGCACATGTCATTTCAAGTAGCCTTTAGGTAATTTAGATACCTTGGTGAAATTCACATATAATTAAAGTCTGTTTTCCTGCTTTGTTAATTAAAAGAGTGGATTTGATACCATTTAGACCACTATCATATGAAAATGTATATTAAAATAAACAATATTCAAATTAAATATATGTTTCACTCAAAGCAATTATTCATTTGTTAGGAGACTGCAAGAATCCACACTTTAATGCAATGTTTGGTTTTAGCTTCACCGGGTATTTGAACCATCTGGTAAAGCAAATATGACATTTACTCTTAATTCTCACGAATGTAACTAATTGAATGAACAATAGCCATGCATTTGTATTAGTCAGAACTTATCAAGATAGTTAGGTTGGAAGACATGTTGTGACATTTTCAGAAAGGCTTTCGGCTCTGCTTTGTAATATCAAACTTTTAACTCCCAACACAAAATTACAAATAATGTATAATAGATATCTAATGTGTGCGTGTATGTTTATAATATTAGAAAAGTGTGATTGAAATGTATGATATTTATGACCGATTTGAAGTGTTATTGTGTCCGATACTTTATATTCGCATAAAATAGATCAAATTTATTTATTAAAACATTTTAGAAACATTGGAATGAGATTTTTTATTCCTGTAATTAATTTTCATGTAGCTCTACTTACTGTTGTACTGAAAGTAATATTACGTCAATGTTGTAAAAAAAAGATATTATAGGATAATACTGCAGACAATACCAGTTTTTATAATTGTATTGCATTTTTGTTACTATGAATAGTACAAAAAATATATTTATTTATTTATTTATTTATGATGTGTGCTTATCAAATTCACTGTACAAGAGTGTTTGACATAGATAAAAAAACATCTCAAGATAAGGAATAAATTGAACAGTTCTTGTAGTTATACCATTTTAACAAATAAAATGCATGACTAAAACATGGGATTTCCAACTCAAAACCTACTCCCTTAGGTTTTAAATATCAGAAGAATTGAGCTTATTTTCATGATTAAAAAGAACTATTTGATATTGGAATTATCTTGTTCCATAAGTTCATAACTGGTCATTGGAAGTCTTGCAATTGCCATTGACTTTGAGGTCTAAGAACCAATTTCAATTAAGTGTATTGAGGTTTTCCACATATTTTACCACTGGAGTTTTTCCTTCCTTTAAGTTAAATGCAGATGCACTTTCTCTAAATTAGCTTCACCATTATTTTACGCACCAACAACAATCAAAAGGTTTAACATGAAAAAGTCTGGAATATTTTTTAATTTTCTGGAATTTTCACATATGCTTGCAATCACTTTTTTTTTAATAATCCAATTGTCACTTAATTAGTTTTTTAGGAAATAAGTATCAAGTGTTTAATAATGAGAAGGCCCAATAGCAATCAAAATAAGTAGAACATAACCAAATAACAATTTAGTTTTAATTTGCAATTCTGATAATTTTGTAAAAATCAATTACATTTTTCTTTAATAATTCTTGAGTTAAGAATTTCATGTTAAAAAAATGAATTATATCTTTACATGGAAACCATTTAACATGTATCATACCTACCCCATAAATTAAGCAGTTAGTAAAGTTGGCTGATCACCAATTGATCAGTATTTTGAGACCCCTTATATTGAGAATGGTTATTTTCGCCAATATTTTGAACTGTGTAGGCAAGCAAGAAGTCGAATTGGTGACTTGCTGGTTTTTAAGTTGGATAGCAGACATCCTTGTCTTTGGTTATATTGCTTGATAACAGGGAAGGTACTGTAGTTTGGATAGACTGGGGGAGTGGCGGCTGTTGACTGTTTAGGGTGAAAAAAAACTCGAGAAGCCATTCTTGGAAGTTTGCAGGTGAGACAACGGTGAGAAATTTAATGCTAGAAGATAAATTTCAAGGTCAAAATATCATTAGTTAAACAAGAGAAAAAATAAAAAGGGTATATTAAAGGAGTGAAATTACTAAACAATATTCAACACCAGTTCACAATAGTGATGGGCACAATCAAGTAATTACTCTATTCTCTTTAAAAAGAATCTGGTAAAATTAATCGTAATTTTTAGCGAATTGTCCCATGGCAATCGGTTGAACAACATTACTCGGAAGTCTTGCAATGGGATTTGATACTAATAAGTCCATAATCTCTTCTGTAGGAGGCAGTCAATATTGTCAGTAACCTCCACCCCCTTATTTTCAGTTTTCATGTTGCATGCAGTCAATATGAAAGTATGTGTTTTAAAAAATGTCACACAAACGTTTTATGCTCTTTTAAATAAAATAAACTTTTTTATACATTCATGTTAAAGAAAATGATAATTGTACCTTTTTAAAAAGTAAACCCAGTTTTTTTTATCTTACTTTAATTAGTTTCAATTTATAAATAATCATATTTTACTAAGGAGAAACTATAATCAAAATGATTTAAGAAAGACAATAATTAGCAAGGTTCGAGTAAAGTTACTCAAGTAATCCCAGAATAATAGAGTATTCCAGATTGTGCCTATATTTAACTTTAATGACTTTAAAATATTTATTTTGTCATTAATCACTAATTTTTATTATAAGTATATTATTTAAAATATAAATGATTATAAACTCTTTTCATGGAGAAGTGTGAAAAACACAAACTAAATCAAAGCCTTTGCATAATTTTTGGCAAGTTGTACTTCCCATCTGCCACCTCCTTTTCAAATAGTTGCCACATCAGTTTGAAGTTTTTTATAATAAGTTGATGCTGATCATTTTACTGAAAAATTGTTTATATTTAAAAATTGGTGTTTGTCGTTTTACATATTACCTTTGTAATATTGTAAAGAAAATAAATTATTGTCATCAGCCAAAGGGCCTAACCCTAATTAATAATTTATGAAATTTATATAAAGAGGCAGTTCATACCCCTCCTGGGTTTCTAAGATATTAATATTCTCCAGTATTTATAGAATTTCATACTTAAGAAGTGAATAAGTTAAGTATTAAAAACATTTATGGTACCTACCTTATTGATAGTATAATTTTTGCATATTTGTTATTAAACAGGCAGAAAGGTCAATTTTTCATCAGCAAAAAGTGTAAATACAACTTATGCATACTGCTTAGATGTTTATTTGTGAGCAATTGACTTTAAATATCATGGCATTTAGATAGAAATATAAGGAAATAAATCGGAACATAAATGGTGATATTTCTAACAGTTTACATTTGATGTAATTAAAAAAAAATCCTATCTTAATCTGGTTAACACATTTATTTTATTTCTATAAGGAAAACCTCTCTTCACTTTTTGAGTTAGTTTGTAATATATATTTGGAAGAAGGCAGGTGGATGGAAGGTGTGAAAGGGAACAAACAGCTGTATTGTGTTTGTTCGCTTTGATGTGTTTCTTTCCACCTTTCCTGACCTTCCAAATATATATTACAAATTACTTCAAAAAGTGATACGTTATTATATATTTGTATCCAATGTGATCTTCCTATATTTGTTCTTAATGCTATTCCTGTTATGTTCCTGTCTTAAGTGTCCTATCATCCTTTACCAATTTACTTTTTCTACCTTTTGTGTTTATAATTTCCACTTTTAGGAAGTTGCGTTTCACACTCCTCCCTGATGATTTCTGATAGAATGAAACCTAGGTCGGGGGATTGGGCAGTGATGATTGGTTTTTTTTAAGAGGCAGCCAATACCTCGAAGCTCCAGTGGCAGCAATGTAACATTGTAACAGTCATATTGTGTTTGTTTACTTTCTATAGGTTTTCTATACACTTTTCCTCTACCTTCTTACAAATACATATTACATTTATTTTATTGTTACAACTAAGATTATAAATTCTATAAGATAATATACCATTCTAACTCTAAACATAATTAAGTTCCTAATTAGTGCTGAAATTACATTTTGGGTTATTAAATGTATAAAATGTGTATCTTTAAGGAAAATTTCCGTCAATATTTTTTAGGTGCATTTGCCTGTACCTTCTTCCATATAAAATGTATATAACTAAGAAAACTGCTCAATTTTACCCTCAACTCAAAACCTTATTGATAATCCAAAAAGATAAATCTTGTAAGTGCATGTCTGAATAACTAGTGAGAAATTATGTTTGAGTACTTCCTACTATCCAGTCACAGTAGGAATTACTCTCTGAAAGGTCTTTTTTCCTACTATATAATAGATTTATGGTAGTGAAAAGGGCCTTTCAGGAAACAATTCCTATGCTGAACAGGCTTTATGTCATGTGACCAATATAATTTCTAAGGATACTATTCCAACTATAGTACAGAAGGTAAAGTCTATCATAACTTTAGCTCTCATATAACATTTGGGAGCTTGTTTCAGGTTATTAGTGTACATTTGAAGGAGTAATTTGCTATGTATATAAAAGCAGGAAAATTGATTTAAGAATTTTTTATTTATTTTAAATTCTTATAAAACTATTTATAATGGTATCATTTCATTTGTAATATTGAGTTTGTATTTAAGTTTATTATGATGCACACAAATATTGTCCTCCAAATCTGATCTATATCCGAGTTAGAAATGTAATTAATTATCACTGCTTTATGTGTAAAAATGCTTTGGTCTGAGGTGTACAAATTATAGAGGAATAATGCTGATGTGCCACTTAATAAAAATATACTGGAAAAGAGAATAACAAATATTTGAAAGAAATGTGGAGAGGAATAGCAATGATTCAGGGAACAGAGGCTTACAATAGGCTTGATCTTTGCCATACAATAGCTGATGAAAAGAAGGTATGAATATGGGAAAGACTTTGTCATGATATTTACGGATGTGAAGAAGGTATATGATAGTATATAGATAAAGTTTGGAAAGAGGAGTTGTATTGAAAGTGAAAAGCATGTACAAGGATAACAGGAGCTGTGCTAAGCTAGATAGTCAAGGACAGAGTAGTTCCTAATTTAAAAAAAGGGAGCGAAGCAAGGAAATACCCTTTCATCAGTACTTTTTGTAATAGAAATGGAATTGATCATGAATAAAGTGGCAGTAAAATTCAAGGAGGAAATAATAATGAAAGCCGTGATGTTTACTGATGACTTGATTTTATGGGGGAGAGAAGAAAGGAAGTACAGGAATGGAATGTGTAATGAAATTTAGCATGGCAAAGTGTGAAATGATAGTAATGACAAGGAAGAGGATATGGCATAGTAAAGTTTGAAAGAGTAGAGTTGAGAAAAGTACAGAATTTAAAATATCTTTCTTGCATGCCTGATTGAGGCGAAAGGTATGAAGGCATTTGATAAAACTGACCCAGCCATAGGCTGGAAACAGTTGATATATATACCCTTAACACATTCGAAATATACTTTGAATATAAACTAAAACTGCATTTCATTTGGATTTACAGAAAAGGTTCAGCCAATTACATTGAACAGAAATCTCTTTAAAATCAACTTGTTAATGAGCCTTTGTGATGTAACTATGTTGGCAACAGATGATAAAGACTTAAAGCATATGTTTGGAAGTATACTGGTGACACATTGCAAAAATATGATTGAATAATTTTTATGAGATCCTTTGTGCATGCTGGACAAATATTTTATAGTTTGGCTCTATAGCTTACTTTACATTCGTTACTGTTCACAGCCTATGTCTGGGTAATGTTTTTATTCAAGTCATAAATTTACCACTATTGGTTGTTTAGGATTGTCGTAGCTTCATATGCCTTATAATTTAACTTATGATTCGGACAGGCACAACATCCAGTCCTCGGCTGTTAATTTATCAATGTGAAAGGATAAATATTTCATCCATGCTGAGAATCGAACCCAGGACCCTTAGCTCAGAAGGCATACATGCTACAGACTGAGCAAAGGTGTCAAATTGTTTGGTTCTATAGCTAAACCCTAGAAATGTATTTTCATTTAGTTTAGTTTTCAAGCAATACAGAACTCACTACATGTCAAGTACTACAATCAACATACTTTCTTTTCATGGTAAATAGGCTTCTATATGAACATAGTTGAAGGGAAATTATTTTAAGATATTTTAGGAATAACTAATTTAGAATAAAGTAAAGCGTCTCTCATTGTTAGTTTTTTGTTTTATCTCCAATTTATACAATTTTGTAATTAACATTGACATATATGTCTTTAATAATTCTTATGTCAAAAATGTAACAAAAAACAGTGAAAATAATTTGTTTTATTTAAAGCTTTGCAATTAAAATACTGAGAAAATGCTTGTTTGTTCTTTTGAAAACCAAGGCATTTAATATGTAATAAATAAATGTATAGTTGAATTGTACAAAACTAAAGCGCAAATAAAATTAAAAACACTAACACATATTTACATGCACTTCAATATTTGAATTTTCAATTTCCAAAATAATGAAGTGTGTGTAATGATGTGTTAGTGTTTTTTTATTTTTCTACAATTCTCTCATATTTATTTTATATTTTGCTCAATGGACTTTATTTCATACATAAAAATTTAAAAATTCTTATCAACCATGACTTTGTAACTGCGTTTATTTCACTGAAAGTGACAGTTGGGGAATTGAATACAAACACAATTTTATTCAATCAGATAAATGGAATATTCGAAAGGAATAAGAGCTTGAAACAAAAGGATAAATTTAATATGACTTGTACTATAATAATAATAATAAAAATAGGGTCTACACTGCCAAAAGACTTGAAGTGATAGGTTAGTAGGAGTAAACCCAACATTTGATTGCTATCACTAACATGAAATATAATATTGTGGTTTTTATTTTGCACCACATCTAAGCACCTGTCCAACTATCAGTTAATTAAACTAGGTTTGAGGAAGTTAGTGTTAGAAGAAATGAACCTCCCTTTGTGTGAAAGAAGAGTATAAAAAACCACCTTGAGTAAAGCTGGCCAGGATTCTTATCTCAACTTATCACTATTAAACCAGACTAGACCACCGTAATGTTTATTTCGTATGCCCATTGTTGTAGGTGGTTAGTGGTTATTTTTTAATTTTATATAATATGATTTATTTGTTATTTATAATTATATAATCTACATTAATTACAAGAGTGTTTTTCCGCCCCTTTAATTTATTGATTTTAAACTAGCCCTAATTCTTATAATCACAAATTAGAGCTTAATATGTTGTAAAGAAGACAAAATTTATTTATGTTCAAAGCGATAGTGTGTTTATCTGTTATCACTAATTGTCCAGTATTCGCAGCTTTTTTCTCTCTTGTTAGATATGAAAGAAGGTGCATGAAATAGAAATAGAAGCACATAAAAGGGAATAAACAAAATATGGTTTTACAATGAAAAGAACACACTTTACATTGCCAACACTGGTCAAATAGGTAATTACTGCCTCTTGAAATTCGATAGCTACTACCCAATTCCTCATTATATAAGAACTTGTCAGAGAAGAGTGTGAAACACGCAACACAACTTCTTAAAGGAATAAACAAAAGATTACACGAAGGAAAATAGGAAGTAAATGAACATTGGATTTGAATATATAATATAATAAAAGCCATATTACAAACAAAAGTCATTCTTCATCTAGGACATATTGATAAACCTATTTCCCTAGAAACTGTATTTGAAAAATTTGGTTTTTTTTATGTGGGTAAATACGGTATTCAAAGAATCATAATAGTACATGTAATGTAAATGGTTAATAGGTAAAATTGATATTTTACTACTAAGAAAGAACTCACTTTGAAGACTGTTTTCTTAACCATCCATGCATTCTACCATAATTATATACCATTTATTTAATTCGTGTAAATAGACCCATATAGTTTGACAGCGGCCATATTTGTGTGTGCAATAACAAAGCTCAACTGTTTTTATTTAAATAAGTTTTAAGGCAATGTACTTTATGATATTTTGAATGAAATCAAGTATTAATTGTGATAAATGATATTTCTGTGAATGTTTTGGGACGTGCTGTACAATAAAAATGTAGATAAGTTTTCAATGTGTTAATTCCACAAATGTTGTAGTCTGATGATGAAAGAATGTGTACTAAAATAAAATTAATTGAAGAAAATTATCTCATCTGAAAAATTGTTGTTAGCCTTAGTTTTATTTGTATTCTTGATTGATAATTTTATAATGCTAAGTAAGATGAGTTAGAAAATTGCAACAATATTAATTTATGTGACATACACTAAAGGTTTTTTTTTTTTAATTTTTTCTTGAGGCTTAATGAAGTGCTTATAGCTACTTAACAATATAACTCTATTGCTATCATAATTATAGTAGCCAAACTACTTTCATTGCTTTTTATTAGATTTATCAACATTGGCATTATTGCAATCCCTTACACTCAAACAATAAACTATTGCCCACATTCGACCTTCCAGTAAACTATATTAATTTAGAGCCATACTAATGCAATCTATACTAGCTAAAATCATACACATTTAAAACTGCCCCATTAAAAAATATTTATGTGAAATTTTAAATATTAAAAAAAAAATTAAGTCATGATAAACTAGGGTTAAATTTCAAATATACTGTGATAATATATCTTAAGGAAAACCTTTTTGCTTTTTAAGGTAATTGTATTATATTTGGAAGAAGTTGCAAAAACGGTGGATAGTAACATAAAAGGAACCAACACAAAATTCTTTTGCATTGAAAAGAACACAGCTTATACTTTACTTTACATTGCTTTCGTTGTACAGTGAGGTAATGGCTTCTTGAAGAAAATTGATCCTTGCGACCCAATTCCCAGACTTAGGTGTCATTCTATTGGAACTTCTCTGTCCAGTGGCATCAATGTAAAGTCTGACACGTGTTATTCGTTTCATTGTAAAAGCCATATTGTCTTAATTCCTTTTATATGTTTTTTTATCCACCTTTCCTGTGTCGTCTAATTAAATTAAAATATACTGTGGTGGTGACCGAAAAATTAATTATGTTCCTAAGGAAAGTTTAAAAAAAAAAGCATATATGAAAATATGTATGGATATGAAGATTTAATATATTTATAAAAAAAAAACTCATGCCCTGTTTACATGGTGCTGGACTCTCACCGACAAAAATTTGAACATTAACTATTTTTAATATTTACATAGTACACTTATGCATTAAAGTGTACTTGATACTATCTTTCACTAAGCATATTATGTTCTAAAATCTTAACATATTCTTTTGCCTAACCTCAGGAGTGTTATGCTGGATGGTGGAGAGGGGTGGGAGCGTCATCCCCTCCAATGTTGAGGAAAAGCTTGAAAGTTGGGAATTTTGTGGAAGGTCGAGATCTTTAGTTGGGAAACTTAATAATTATTCTCTACCACAGTATTTTTTATTATGAAAACTATTCACTGCAGACTTTTACAGACAAATTTTAAAATTACAAATTGTTGATTGTTACTCTACAGAAGCTCAAGCTCCCAACTTTATAACTAATCAAACATTGAAAGGAAATGTTTTCTCTACTAGAAAGTATAGAAAGCACAGTTAATCAAAAGGCTGGTAGCACCATTTTCACTGCCTACTAGTTTTAAGGCTACCACTACTAGAGACTATTAATGTTAAGAAGTTTAGGGTAAAGCTTTAAATTGACCACCTCCAGACTCAAACTTCATTGACACAAAAAACATCCCAACAAGTAGAACAAGAAACACAATTATTAATCACTAAATAACACACTTAAACACAACATAAGGCAAAGAAAGAACCTTTTTCAAGGAGTTGAATATCTATTTAAGATCAGCTCAGAATCTGGCTATTCTCAGAGTTCTAGAAAAAATACATCCTATTTAAAACTTTATTTCCTCCTTGCAAAAGATTCACTTTTTATTTTTCTTATTACTGATCTGAATATAATTACTTTCTATATATTATGTATTAACAATAAACATTAAGAGGAGGATGGAAGGTAAGGCCTAACTTACTTTGGGATCAACCATAAACCATGAAATACTGGTGGGAGGGTGTAATACATGATAGTGTTATGTAAGACAGATTTAATACTCTAATTTTAATGTTGAAACAATATGGTTTATTTTTTTCGTTTAATCAGACATTTCATAGATCAGCATCATCATCATAACTGTTTCCTGCCTGAGGTGAAGGCTGGGTCAGTTTAGTAAAATATATTCTTACTCTTTCCTTCCACCATCCTTCCTCTGTTATTTTCTTCCATTCTTCTTTCACATGGACACTTGCTGCTATCTCCTCCTTCCATCTCTTTCAAGATATTGCGGTCTTTTCCTATATAACTAATCTCCATTATTCTCCTTGATATTCTTTCCTTTTCCATCCTCATTACATATCCATACTGTGACGCCCACAGGTAACCAGGAAGCATGGTAAAAAAACAACCAAGGAGTCACAAGAAAAAACACAGTTTTATTTTAATTTAGTCAAGCATAAAGGTAATGAAGATACATCATATATTCCCAAAATGGCATTAGAGAGCCAATGTGTCGTCTGGCAACAAACATCAATCCAAGACAATTTAAACTTGGCCTTCATAAATATACATCAGATATAAAGTCCCCAAAGGGAACACAGTTAAAGTAAAAACTCTAGATTCTAAATCCTATACAAGTCTCCTAAATATTTGGCAGATGACCATGATACAAATGGTTGTTAGTTTACTCTCCTCAAGAGAGTGGACGACCTTGGGCCAAAGGTGAATAACACAATCTCTTGTCATTAAAAGAGAATTTACAATAGACCTTTCTATAAACATGAATAGGATAACTCCGTATTCCCAAGGTCGAAGGCGCTAAACCAAAAAATACAATACTTCAAACTGACCACCGCAAATGCGTATGCAAATCCAAAAAGAAAAAAGGCTTAATTTTAATAGCAATTATCGTCAAAATATATACGAAATTGTGGAGCAATAAAATTTACTTTAAATATATATATATTAAATAAATAATGCATTCTGTCTAAATGTTCTCAGAAGAGGGGGAAAGTAATGCTGAAACAAGGAACAAAAGAAGGGAGATGACAAGCGGTCAGACCAGTAACCACTCGAAGTTTACAGAATATCCCAGATGGCAGAACCGGGAACGATCTTGATCAATTTAAGTCCTTGTTTGTTGTGGGCGGGGCCTCAGATGACGAGCGAGGCACAGTCCAGAGTCTCGTTTCAGTCGATGTTGTTTAATCCAAGGGAGAGGATGTCATAATGTGGTTTTTGCTCCATCAGACGGTGAGAAGCCAGGCAAGGCCGGTGGTGAGTGTTGTAATTCCATATTACTGGGTGGTATGCGTTAGATGTTGTCATTTGTTGTAACATCGTTACAATACCATCTCATTCTTGCTCTCTCTTGTACACCATGTACTCACTGTGTATTCACTCTTTCAAAGATAATTTAATTCCTTATTCTGCTTTTCCTCATTGTGACTAAAAACCGAATCTTGAGTTGGCTACAAATTTAATACAATGGTCGAAAAAAATGGGAAGAAATCACCAATTCTATTACAAATGCACCAAACACCAAGATTTGAACTACTTTATTATTAAACAAAAAATAATAATATTTTAAAACAAATACCAGAAGTGTCAGTTATGGCTTTTTAACGAGTCGCCAAGGAAGGACTTTGCAAACAGTAAGTTGATGGAAGAAACCAAAACAAAATAACAAAAGTTATAAACTTCTAAAAGGTGAAACCCAAACTTAAATTAATTATGAGATAAGGTTAAAACTAACGACAATTAGCAAACCATTTAAAGAAAGAAGCCTGGTAAATATTTATAAAATCACCAAGGCCGTAGTCAGGAGGGGGGAGGGTTCGGGGGTTTTAACCCCTCTCGCCTAGAAATTTTATGAACAAAATATATATGGCTTTATTTATAGTTCATACAGTATCAAAATGAAGGCACAAGTACAAATCTGGGGATTGTGTTACTATAAAAAGCACTTCAGAGAGCTTCTAAAGGTGTATAATATTTAGAATTTTTTTCTAGCCTCCGGCATTTTGGGGGCTATGTTGCCATAAAAAAAAACACTTCAGATAGCTTCTAGATTTGTTTATTGTTTAGAATGTTTTCTAGCCTCTGGTAATTGGGTGATATGCCCACCAAACCCCCTCTGAAATTATTGGCTGGCTCTGGCCTTGAAACGCATCTCAAACATTTAATTTGAACAATAAAACTATAAACTTTAAAAGGGTGAAGCCCAAAACTTTAAGTAACTAAGAGAAAAGCGCAAAAACTAATATAAATAATTATCTAACCATTTAAGGGTAGAATTCAGGAAACTATTACACTTTAAATAAATTCCTCATGTATGAAACTTAAATGGAAAAATATGAAGCGTGAAAATTAATACGGTACGGCTGAAACAAAATCGACAAAAACCACTGGCGACTAGAGATAAAGCGTGATAAACCCAAAATTCGACGCTTACATATGTCGATGATGTGAGAATATTCCAGTCCAGTACGTTCACCATGGCCTTTTGACAAACAGAAGGAGATTAACATGCTCTAATTCTCTTAAGGGTAGCACGAGGGCGAATTCTGACATGTATCAACCAATTGGTCACACCATGTGGTTTTTGGGAAATTAACTCTAACGGATTGTCATATTTCACGAAGGTTGTAAAACAAAATAAAAGGATTATTATTATAATTAATATTAACGGGGGAAAAGTATATTGCAAACTGAAAAAAGGTTTTTAGAGTTATATGCAGAGACACTACTCCTTGTGGGGCTGGATGAGAGCCTCCCGAACCACAGTTTTACACTTCTCGTTTATCCGAGCAGGGCACTCTCCAAGGTCGATGACGTAGTTCCCAAGCCCCTGGATAAGAGGATTGGTGGCACCGGGAAGCCTGTCATAGGAAGACTGTGCCAGCTTCCAGAAGTAGTCCCTAATGGTAAGCATCTCCAGATCCCTGTGCAGAGTCACATTGTGAACGTACCTGGGTGCGTCCACAATGTTCCTCAGACACTTGTTCTGGAATGCCTGCAACCTCATTCGTGTCCACCAGGTGGATCCAAACGGGACACTTATAGTCGAGGATAGGCCTGAGCAACTGCTTGTGCGGTGTCAGCCCGTTCCTTGTGGACACGGCGCTACACCTGTTAAGCAGTGGGTCTAGGATTCCCAGCTTTTGCCTCGCCTTGTTAAGTCTCTCAGTTCAGTGTAGTCGCCAGGTTAGTTTAGTGCCCAGCGTAAGTCCAAGGTACTTAGCACTGTTCGCCGATCTAATTCGCTCTCAGAACAGCTGGAGTGGGGCTGGCCTGTAGAACATTCTTTTCCATGTGAAGAGCACTGCTTTGCTCTTCTCCACGTTAATACTTGTCATCCATGTGGTCAGACACCCCTTCAACTGCGTCAGGTGCGTCTGGAGTCAACTCTCCACCAGCTGCCCTCGCCACGTCTGAGCTACTAGAGACGTGTCGTCCGCATACAGTGCCAACTTGGTGTTTGAGAATTTGGGAAGCTCGTTCACATACAGATTGAAGATCACCAGTCCCACTAGGGCACCCTGCGTCACTCCATCCTAGATACTTCTGACATGAGAAGTGGCGTTCCCAAAGGTAGTGGAAAAGGTACGGTGGGATAGATAAGATTGTGCAACCTAAACTAGGTAGGTTGAAGGAAAGGCGCTTCTAAAGAAAATCTTCATACAAAACACGGTTGAAGGCCTTTACCACGTCGAGAATTACATCGCCAGTCAGCCTATTGATGTTAAAGTTCCTCTTGACCTGCTCCACGAGCCGGACAATTTGGTGAGACGTGGAGTGTCCGGCCCAAAATCCGAACTGCTTGTCCACCAAAATGCCTACTTCGGTAACATGTCGGAACAGTCGCATCAGTAAAAGTCTCTCAAACAACTTTCCCAAACAGTCCAGCAAGTTGATCGGTCAGTAAAACGAAGTTAGCGCCGGATCCTTATTAGAGCAGAGGACTTTAAACTGCTTCCTGAGCTCGGGTCAGTGACTCAGGAGCAGGATGGTGTTTAATAACTCCACGAGGAAGTTAATTGCCTCCAAGGGCAGTTTTTGGAGAATCGTGCTACTGATACCGTCTGGTCCGGGGGACTTGTTTAATCTTAAAGCGGCTAACGCCCGCAACATTTCTGTCACCTCCGTGAGTTCAGGTTCATACGAGGGTCTGTACGAGACCACACCGATGACCTGAGCCATATGCGCAATGTGCACCGGGTCTAACAGGTCATCAATTGGGACGGATTGTGACTATAAGTGCTCAGTGAGAGCATCACCCTTCTCCTGGTTGTAGTTGGCCATCCCGTTCCGTCCTACAATAGGCAGCCTTAGTGCGGGAACTCGCATCAAATTACTCGACATGCGCTACAAGGACCTGTCCTGTAAGCACTGGCTCTCAACCTTGTCTTCCCTGACACTGTCCCGGCATTCTTGGACCATCTTGCGAACCGCAAGGATTTTACTACTCCAGTTGACACTACATACTGGGTCCCTTGAGATTTACCAAGCCTTCCTCGGCCGATTTTTCTCCCGGACGTGCTTGAGGACAGAATCGAGCAAAGAAGCCTGTGGTTCCCTCTTAGGAAGGCGTCAAATCTTCGAGAAACCCCTTGATGACTTAAGTTATGAACTCTGCACTGCGATTGATTTCTGCTGATGTTCGAAAGGTAGGGTTGGGTCCCAACCTCTCTCTCAACACGTTCGTGAAACTATAACAGTCAGTGCGCTTAAGGTCAGGTTTTTTGGGGTCTATGAAGGATACTGCGCGTCCCAAGCTCACAAGAGCAGGATTGGGAGGGCCGGAAGCCACTAAGTCACTTAACTCTTAAGGCGTCGTGAAACAATCCACCATGAGCGCACACAATACTAGAGCCCCACAAAGGGAGCTTAGCGTTAATGTCACCACCGATTAAAACCAGTATGGTACCTTGAAGCAGCCCTAGTAGCCTGGTTGAACCGACGGTAGGGAGTACCCCTGCTCATGTCCTCCATTTGGTCACTCCGATGACAGATAAACTCCGCCAACGAAAACCTCATTGTGGAGCGCAAGTAGGTTTCTCCTATCAGCATTACGTCGACGCGCTGCATTTCCAGGAAAATTTAAACCTCAGACTTCTTCCTCGTGACTCCGTTGGCGTTCCATAGTGCGATCGTCAGCTCCTTCAGCACTGGTAATCCTCTATTCGGTTGCACTTCCATGATATACCAAGTATATAATGATCTACTCCATGACTAGGTGGCCACGGTTACTCCTCGGGGAATCCTGGACCGTCCGAGATTCAATGAAAAGTCCCACGGGTCCAGTCCCGGAATACCCTCTACCACCTCAATGCAATTTTTGAGGTTTACAGTCTCCTCCCCTAGGGTGTAGTTGGTGGTGGGGGAGGGAGTGGGGAGTGAGAGGAATGGGGTAAGAGTAGAGGCAGAGGGGGGAGGAGTAGGGAGTGGTATGAATGAGTTGGAAGGGTGAGCGGGC
>CABEEJ010000079.1:351010-385148 GCA_901482245.1 Timema douglasi | reverse complement strand
GGCTATTTCAGGAAGGGTGGCTTTGGTGCGTGCCTTGGTCCAGAGGGGAGGGGTTGGTCTCCTTGACAATGCGCTGGTGAAAGATTTCACCCGCGGCTTTGGTGTTGAAGCAGGAGTCACAGTCACCTTCCATTCCACAACGTGCCCCGATGGCTTCTGGCCTTCGCTTAGACCATCCATCCTCCCTTCTTGCGCATTGAGGCCCGTGGAGTCCTTGCCACCCGCATGAACCTATACGTGAGACAGCCCTTCTAAGCCGAGGAGTAAAGTCCCAAGCAATACAAGCACTTAAGGAGTGATCATCTCTCCTCCAGGAACCTACCCCTCTCGTGGTCCCCACCACATAAATCACACCTCGGATTCGCGCAGAAATCCTTCCGCACATGCCCAAACCAGAAATAGTTTTTTCACTTAACTGGACCACCGGGAGACTTGTATTTCTCCAACTTGACGTGCAAACCGATATTGAGTACATCCTTGCTGTATGTTCCCCGGGAGTCAGAGAGACAACAAGGTTTGGCAACCGTTGCCTTTATCTGGCCTTCTGGACCCATTTACACTGGGAGAGTCTCTGGGTGATGGATTTCACTGCGAAACTCATCTCCACCAGCTCTTTCTGGATCTCACCAGGGTTTGTCTGTGTCAGAAGTCACTTCACCACGATCCTGACAAGTCACTCCCATCCCAGCTCGTAGGACATATGCTGGATCCCGAAGCTAGGCAATAACTTCTGGAGGGTGTGATAATCTTCCTCCGACCTTCACTGAAGGTACAATCGATCACCCAGCTGCCTGACCACCTCCACAGGCTCGTGAATCTTAAATTGAATGGCCCTCACCACCATGGAGTAGTCCTCTACAACGCACAAGATGGCAGGAGGGATCTCCCCCTTGGTTTTGTGAGCTGGTCCAGAGTCACTAATATCAGGTGTACCAGAACCAGGGCCACCATTGACTCTCATTGCCAGATCTGCTAAAGAAATAGTTAAGGTTGCACCCCCACACCCCACCCCCGGTAGCTTTCTGGCGTTGCCAGCCTTACCCCTTCGGCGGTGTCTTGTGGTTTTCAGGATCAGATCTTTATGCGTGATGAGTTGATCCAGGGGTCTGATGATATTTACAAGGAGTTTCAGACCGTAAGACCTCGCTGAGGGCTACTGATTGAAGAACCCTACGTCGACGCGTTCCCGCTCTTCCTAATCCTGAAGAGCGGGGGGTGGGATTCGCGTAATATACTATTTTTTGCCCTGAACAAAATGGATAAAGAAATCCAGCTTCTCTATCTCTTCTACTACCTCTTCAAAGTGGACCTAAACAGAGTTATTTACCATATTCCACTATTGGCAGATATCTGAAAATTTTCCGGGGTCTACTATCGAGGAAGGAAGTACTGCTTCACAAGGCTCCCTATAAGTCAAGCCCTGACCCCAGAAATCCTACAAGAAGTGGCCAACTAAGCAGTAGCACACATCAAGATTAGATTCCCAGGCATGGAGGAGGTGGAATACCTAGATTATTTCATCTTCTTTGACGAAGAGCCGGAACATCTGTCGCAACTCCCAGAGGTCTTCAAAGAGACGGGCCTAACCATCAACACCAGGAAATCATCCAGAATACCTACCAGATGGTTCATCTATCTGGGTTTCCACATCAATTCTTGCCTACTGGAAATAATGGTCACCACCGAATCAAAGGATAAATTAAAATACTACTTGAGTCAATTACAGAAGCATTGGAACTGGAAGTACAAAAAATATCCGGATACATCAACTAGCTCGGCTTCAATCTGAGATGTCCAGGCTACATTACCACACGATTTTACTGACGAAATGGAGTCTACACAACAAAAACCATTCAAGACCATAATTTGAATACCAGCACATTTAGCCAATACACAGGGCAATGGCTCATATACTATTAAGATGCCGCTTCAACATCACTAGCTTGTGCCATCCTAGAGCTACAGCACTGCTGAGTACAATTATTATAAGATCCTATGGAAATCAATATTGTGGGGATGGCAGTGGCGATGCTGTCACTCATGGGGATTGACGCAGAATATAGCCCTGAGGCCATCAGATTGGGAACAGACAACACCTCAACCCTGTACGGACTCTGCAGTGGGAGAGGATAAGTCTTCCGGGACTCCCTCATACGAAGGTTCCACATGCATGTAATGACGCAATTCTGGACTCAGCATATCCAAAAGGCTTCTGGATACGCAGATAACTCAACCCCACCTACCAAATCACCAAAAGTAAAGGGATTCAACAACTACACGTCAAAGAAGAGGTTGCTAAAGTTATTAACCCCTTTTCAACCCAAACCTATTCTTGTAAATAATCTGTAATATCTGTGTTAATAAAGGCTAAGGCAAACGTCCGATGCCCAATTTAGATTGTGTTTTAGACCTTCTCCTGTCCCAACCGCATGAAGTACTATAATAACGAAATATTTTTGTATCGTTGTGTTTCATCGTGCCTCATTCCGCTTTGACAACATGCCTTTAAATAAGTCACTGGATATTTTCTGATACAAGGTAGAACAAAGGCGATGACATACGACGACACACAGTGAGACACGTTTAAACAGAGCAGCTGTATTCCCTACTTCCATGTTTTATCCAGTTTGTTTCACGTGTTTCGTGAAAAATACGCCACTGTGCAAGCGCCAGTTGGGTGGTCTGGCCACGTGATAATAGTCTCTTTCAACACTTGATCTGTGTTGATCATTTTTTATTTGTTTGTGCTTGAAAATGCCGAAAAAATCTACCAGTAGTGAGTGTAGTGACATGGATGTGTAATTTTCGAAAGACCATTTCTATTTTTTTTTAAAATTGATATGGTGATCTCAATATCTCCTATTTGGTGCTTTCTCCTGTTTAACCAATCTATCCTATGAAATTATAGCTAACACCTCATCAGTATCAATATCGCCAACATTACACGCCGCCATCTTAGCACAAACTGAAAATTTTTGTTTCATTATGTTTAATTTGAAAAAATAATTGAAACATTTTGTGTGTCGTGGTGTCAATATGTTTCGTTTCATCATGTTTCAAAACGTTTTATGTCAGCATGTGTGCGCCCTGCCTAACAGGGTTGTGTCGCTATGCGTAGTTGTATTGCATGTATAGCGAGCCATTGGAAGACTAAGAAAATTGTGTCAACAGAGGTTCAGAGCCGTTCACGGTGTATTAAAATTTGCTAATATTTTCAAGATTCATTAATTTTTTTTGTGTTTGCAAATGATGAAATTAACATGAAAGTTAATAAAAATATCCGACACACACAAAAAAAGTGCTTAGGGCCTACGAGGGTCTTAAAACAGGTCTGGTTCTTTGGGAAGAAACAAATTAATACGAGCCAGACTTTGTCTTGAACACTCTGGGTTTCTCTTTTAGTTTGGTGTTCTTTGAGACTTAACAAACCAATACGAACCAGAGTTTGTCTGGAACTGTGTTTTTTTTTTTCGTCTATCTTTGGTAAGGAACAAACCAATATGAATCAGACTTCCTCTGGAACACTCTGAGACTGTGGTTTAATCTAGTTCTCTTTGGGTCGGAACTAACCAATACTAACCAAACCTTATCTTGAACAGTTTAGGACTGTAGCTTTTTCTGGTTATCCTTAGGATGGAACAAACCAATAAAAACCATACTTTATCTGTAAAATTCTGGGACTGTGGTTTAATATGGTTCTCTTAGGGACAGAACCAATCAATACGAACGAGTCGTTGTCTGGGACTGTAGTTTTTATGATTCTCTCTGTGGCGGAACAAACCATTACTAAGCAGACTTTGTCTGAAACACTCTGAGACTCAGTTTTAGTCTGGTTTTCTCTAAGACGAAACAAATCAATATGAACTAGACATTGTCTAGAGCAGTCTAGAACTGAAGTTTCATCTGCTTCTCTCTGGGACGGGACGGACCAAGTTGAACCATCTTTGCCTGGAATGCTCTGTGACTGTGGTTCAGTCTGGTTCTCTTTTGGACATAAAATACCAATACGAACAATGCTTTATTTGGAACACTCTGGAACTGTGGTTTTTTTTCTGATTCTCTTTGGGACGGGCTAAACTCATACAAGTCTGGAACGGTCTTGAACTGTGTTTTTTCAGGTTCTCTCTGTGACGGGCCAAGCCCATACAAACCGGACTTTATCTAGAACAATCTGAGACTTGGTTTTAATTTGGTACTCTTTGAGACGGAACAAATCAATATGAACCAGACTTTGTATAGAATAGTCCGGGACTGTGGTTTCATCTGATTCTCTCTGGGACCGAAGAAATACGGTTATCATACGTCCCGAAAAAATCGGGACAATCCCCAATTTTAAGGGCTGTGTCCCGCCGTTCCGAATAACGACCAAAATGTCACGAATTGTCTAACTGATGGAAAAAGTTTGTGCAGTAAAGTAAAAATATCGAAATAATTACATTTATAATATTTAATTTTATTGAGAGTATCTGAATAAACTCCGTGTGCTTTTACCTTTGCACCGGTGGCGGTGGGGCGGCTGGATGCTACACCTCCCTTCTTCACGACCTTTAAAGGTCATTAGAGCATCCGTTTTCAGTTTTATACTGAGCAGTGACAGTCAGTGACCGTGTGTTTTTCTATTTCTCTTCATCGTGTTTTGTTTTTTGCACCTTGTGCAGTGATTTGGTGTTCTGTATTTATTTTTCAAACTAATGAGTGGTAATAGCAAGTAAGCCGCAAAGAAAGGAGCGAAAAAGCTTAAATGTTCGTTTAATGATGTATTACAAAAGGACTATCCCTTAACGAGACGTGAACGTAACCCATATGTTGCATTTTGCACTCAATGTTCAAGTGAGATTAATATTGCTCATGGTGGCCTCTCTGACATCAAGCTTCACTTGAAGAATAAAAAACACCTGGCTGGAGTTAATGCTGTTTCGATGGCATCTTCAATGAGTAATAACGTTACTAAGAATGACTTAGCCAAAAATAAGATTGTAGCAAAAGATGCAGTTCTTGCGTTTCCCACAATAAAACACAATCATAATTTTAGATATTTAGATTGCACACATAAACTTATTTTCACATTATTTGAGCCTAAATACTATACTGCAAGAACAAAAAGCTAAGCCAAACTAAGAAATGTCTTAGCTCCAGAATGTAAAATATAGGTGTTGCACTAATTGAGTGAAACGTCTTGTTTTACAGTAATGGTTGACAGCTCAAACCATGGTGCTGAAAAATTAGTACTAATCATTGTGAGATATTTTCATGTGCCTACTGGTACAAATGTCAAAGTTTTAGAGTTCGACACACTACCACTAAAACATTACTATGTATTTTCTGTTATAAGTCGCAATGAACTTGTCAAGAAATTAGTTTGTAAGTTTGCAGACAGCACCAATACGAATTTCGGGGCTGCAAAAATAAAAGGCTGAAAATAAACCCTTTCGTAAATTATCAGCAAGCACTGAAAAATCCTTATTTGGTGCAGGTTGCATGGCGCATGTTGCCAATAACTGCATTAACAGTGTTATCGATACAATTACTGTTGATGCCGAGGTAATAATTGTGAAATTGTTTAAGTTTTTTCACATTTACACTCTGCGAGTGGTAAAACTGAAAGAGCTCTGCGAATACTTTGACATAGAGTACCAGTAACTGTCTTATTCGAAAACACAATGGCTTAGACTTCTGCTTGCTTTGGGACGTGTTCTACAAATGATGGAGCCACTCAAAAGTTTATTTTCTGTCTCGAGCAAACTCTTTTGTGGTGTTAGTTAATTTTTTTAATACCCAAGCTGAGAATTGTGGCTATGGTTCCTGCACAATGTTTCATCACTTTTCAATGAAGTTGTTAAAAGGATGGAAGGAGATTAAATCATCAGCAACAGAAGCAAAACGTAAATATTTGATTTTACATAAAAACTTGGTTGACAGAAACAATCTTCATTTCTACCAATGAAAGTTAAAGAGATCCAAAGAAAGAACGCTCCAGTACAAGGCTGTGATTTACAATACCTGAAGGATACTATGTGTTCTTTCTATGACCACTGTATAACCTATTTAAATCTCTGGAAGTCAATTGTAGAAAGCTTGAGTAGACTATGTTGGATAGATTTAAAGAAACAGCTGACATGGGAAGAATTAAAAAAAAAGTTGTGTCAAGAAAGTATGCCACCCTTTTCATTTGACGGTTTGTTCAACAAACTAAGTGTCCTGAACTTATACCTCTCAGACAATACTGTGCCAGAATGGGCAAAACAGAAGATTTCGACGGAGCAAAGATGGTCGACTATGTTCCAGGATTTAAAAAAATGATAGGATAACTGTTCATAATCTTAAGATGTTTGTGGAGTGTGTTCTTTCCCTGCCAGAAACCAACGCTTCTGTTGAGCGGGCATTCTCATTGATAAACAACTTTTGGGGTGCTGAAAAGTCCTCAATGTTTATTGCTTGTGTTAAAGCAATTTTAGTGGTACAAATAAACTGTTCGCAAACGTCGTGTACAGAAATGTACGAGAACATTAAGAAAAACAAGAATCTGTTAAAATCTTTGGCCTCATCGGATAAATATTATTGGAGCCCAAACCATCATCTTCATCTGCCAAGAACACTGAAAATGATTGGAATAAGGAAAGTAAACAATAAAAAAACTTTTTAATTTTTAATAGCCTATTATATTTTTACAAGGTAGAATTTTCTCAAAACTCTATTGTAAGCCACTTAGGCTTAGAGAGTGAGATGAGTCCAGTAGTTTTGACTACAATTTTAACGTAGCCCATATTTATTTATAGCTATGACATATTATTGTAATTTGTGTTTTTTTAAATTACTAAAAATTTAAAAAAATCTTAGAATATGTTTGTTATTACTTATTCTTATGTTATTCTTATGAACTTATGCGTCTTTTGAAAATTTTTGCCAAGTTGTCCCGATTTCCACTGTAAGAAATATGGTCACCGTGCGAATAAACCAATGCGAACCAGACTTAGTGTGGGACGCTCCATATTTGTTGTTTGGTATAGTTATCTTTGGGATGGGCTAGATCAATGCGAGACAGACATTGTCTGGAACTCTATAGATTTGTGTTTTTCTTATGTTCACTTTGGGACGAGAAAACCAATGTTAACTAGATTTTGCCTCGAACACTTGTGGCTTAGTCTGGTTCTCTTTGTAACAGGACAATCAAATGTGACCCCACCTTCTAGAACTTTCTACTTCTATATTTTTATCTGGTTCTCTTTAGGACAGCGCAAACCAATACAAACAAAACTTTTAATAGAACTCTTTGGGTCTGTGTCTAGTTCTGGTTATCTTGGAACAAACCAATACGAGCCGAACTTTGTCTAGAAATAAACAGGTCTCTGATTCAATTAGGTATATTCCTTGACTCAAAGTTATTGTGACGCCAAACGACTATATTACGAGTAATTATACATTGAAAAGAATATAGAAAGGCAAGGCCTTCACACTTACCAAAAAATTGTAGGCTTCAAAGCTCCCAATAAAACACAACAAAACTCTTTAGTAATAAAAATGTTATTATAATAATAGTAATGTTATTATAATAATAGTAATGTTATTATTATTATCATCATTATTAATAATAATATTATTATGTAAATTTCTGGGTACATCATTTCCCAACTTAGCGTATAACCCGTAGTAAGACGCGGTGCTAAATATTATTTCCCAACTTAGAAGAAGAGAGTATGGCAGCATGGCTATAGGTTGATCATGCACTTAAGTACTATAGCACGAATCAAAATTTGAATTATGTGTTTGGGCATGAACTGCTACTGGTTTGTCAGGGTTGTTGTGGTTGGTACCAAAATGATGGCCATTCATTAATTGTCTGAGTGTTCCTGTGGTGAGGCCAAAGTATTCAACAATGCAGTAGATGCACCTTAGCTCCTATATAAGATTGTGGAAAAGGGTGGAGGAAAGTGAAGCTGTTAAAACTCAACAAAATATTTCCATAAAAGACTATCACTAATCAAGCATGTAACTGTCCCTTTTCGTGCCCCACCCCTTTACAAGAGTTAAAATCGCAACGTTGACAAGTATAAAAAAAAAGCAATACTGCTTACAAAATATTGCATATAAATTTAAAATTAAATATATTTAGTTTGTGATTGTTTTCGATATATCTGTTTGCTTATATAACTTATATTATGAATAATACCGATCTATTAATAAAATATCCCCTCATATAAACATCAAACAATTTGACAACGCCATCGAGACTAGCTTCTTTTCGAGGATAACAACGAAGTAAATAAATAATATTTTCTCCATGCAAGAAGTATTTACGGCATGTAAGTTTTATCACAATGGGAGTTATTTTAAAATGTTCAATAGCATATAAACCTTATTATTTTTTTATTTTAACTGTCCAACTTAAATTTTTGTGAGACTTAGTATCATAGTCCACCCTGATGCTACGCCCTTGAAAATTGTTGAAGGTGTGTAATAACCAGAAGTAGTTTAACTAATTTCAACTTAATTATTTAAACCAAAAGTAAGTTGTAATTTTTACACAATGAAAAATATTTTATTCTTCACACATACAAACAAAAACTGAAAACAATTTTCTTAGTAAGAATAAACAAAATGTGACCAATCAACAAAAATTGAATTTCCCCAACACTTCCTCTGGATTAAATTTTTGTATATTTTGACATAGTATCACTTAAGAGGCCGGTCAACACTTGTTAACCCATAAAAACATGGTAATACTAAATAAAAGATGGTGACAAAACCGTTCTATGGATTTGAAATCGGTTTTCACCAATGAAAAGGTATTTATATGATCTAGAAAGAAGACTCTGTAAAACATTTACTAATCATACTAATTAAATTATACAATGAACACTATAACATTTTCAGCCTCACACTATTTTGCTTATAATGACTTCATTAAGTGATATATTCAAAATTGAGTTTTACTATATAAAGCAGAACTATTTTTACTTCAATTTTCTTCGATTGGAATTTTTATTTATTGTTCTATTAGTTTTTATATTTTTTAAAAATGAATAATTACTTTAACTAGATTAATATGGTTGTAAGTATTAATGTTGGAAAAAGAAGAAATCACAAGGCTAGATCATATTTTTCTCCAGATTTTAGTTATTTTTTATAATTTATTAGTTTAATACTGAGCTTTAAAATATTATTTTAAGAATTAAATTTTTAAACAGTTTGGTAGCCGTAGTGTAACGCTGTTTGTTGTCAAACACGGAACTATGTGTACCTGCTGGCAACTGTCCACGGTCTTTCATCTGCAGCGTTGCCACGATCGTTTTCAAATAGAAGAAGAGATAAATCAATTCTTCCAACATTTTGAATCATTAAAATTGTGTTTCAAATGTTTTAAATCAAACATAGGAATCAATGTATCTGCCTGAGTGTGGTTGGTGTTCAATCTAAACCCCGGTACATTTTAAATTAAAAATGTTATCATTACTGTAAAGTGTTTTTTCGAAGTATTTATTTAAATTATTATTGCTCTTCTATGCACCATGTCTTAGCACATGTTCGGGCTATCCACAAGAAAATCACAAACGTGAAATTAAACTACTTTGTATTGAAAGTATGGGAAACAAAAGCCAAGTTCTCTTAAGTGCACCGCGAAAGAAGCGGCGTCAAATTTTTAAAATATTTTAAGCGAAGGTAAATTAAAATACTACTTTAGAATATTTAAAAAATAAGGTAGGTTAAAATATTATTTTTGGACACAATATATTGTCATTACTTTGTTTTGGCAGTGAGGTTATTATAGCTAATTTGTAAAAATTATTAGACCTAATTGTAGAATTCCCACGCCGGACGTTACGTGGCCTAGAATCTTAGGCTTACTTTGACTATATTTTCGGTTACGATGATATCAAGATTCAAATCCAAGTGCACTATGGATAGTTTTATTTGTAAATATTTATCACACTCTCTCCAAGCAGATACTGGTACATTTCCTTTGGAACTTTGACTCCACTCCATTGTGTTATTAAAACAAGTATTTAGTTACAAGGGTAGTCAACATGGATGGTCGAGAAGTTTAAGCCGCATTGGGCTGTTCTTAACTGAGCTTGAACTTCTAATCCCAACTGGGTGAATTGTATATATCTTACTGATAAATAATCAAACAACCACTGTATTCAACGCTCAAATTTGAAAAAGTTTTCATAATTAGCACGGCTCGGATTTAGATGACCCAAAATGTCTATAAAATAATCTCTAGAATCACCTTAAAAATGCCCAAAAATTAATTTNAAAAAAAAAAAGACCAAAAAAGACCAAAAAGCCCATGAAAAATTAATTAGCACGAGACTAAATCAAACACCCATTTGAAAAGCGGAAACTAAAATGTTTGCAACGCAAAACCACAATAATTACACTTGCATTTTGCTAAACAATTAACTTTGATTAACAAACTCTAGCTGCTGCTTCCACTGATGTCACCATTTCAGTTTAGAAGCAGCGGCTCACTAGGAAGATGGCTTTTTCAACCATGCAAGTAGAGAAGGTATAGATTCATTTGAAATTTATATGTATTATCTTCTCATTCCAACAGGTTGTATAAGGTATAATAAAATGTTTGGTTAGTCCATTTACAAAACTTATTAATATTCAACATAACCGTTTAAAAATTAGAAAAAGATTAATTAAAGCATGTAATAATGACCTATAAATTAGACATCTCCACAATCAGGGAACAATGACAATAGTTTTTTTTAGCGCCGCGTCTTACTACTCATCCGGGCTATACGCGTATGTACTAATTATGCTAACGGTTTAAGGATGAGGAAGGTTGAATTTAAGGGAATTGTTAGTGGAGAATGGGAAACTATTTAGGAAAAAACATCCCCAGTACACCCGGGTTCATTAGAATAACTCAAGGTGGGGTTTTAAGACCTTGAAAATAGAATTGCAAGGGTTTTTACATTTGTAACTGAGAGGTGTTATTTTAATTAATATTGCCTTGTTTTCTAAATAATTTCATACAAATATATTGTATTTACTTTTTTCTAGATAATCTAATGAAATATTTCACCTTGTAGGCTTTAGGATAAAATTGAGACATTGAGACATTGTACTACTGGAAATCTGTATTATCATAAGGATCAAATGTATTTTTATCAAAAATACAACTGCATGAATAATTTGTAATAGTTTCTTATATAATAAACCAATTTCTACTATTTACGAGTGTGATATAACCACAATTTACATCTTTATATCTTATGTGATGATCTAAGCGAGCGTATCTTATTAATTCTTAAATGTATATTTTCAAAATAACTAGATCAATGGACCATTTTTTTGTGTATTTTTTGAAACTGAATAAAGCAAATCTATTTTTTGAAATAATTTCTTTCGGTTAGACTTAGGTCTTTCGTGTGGTTTTTTAGTTACAATATTATAATTTTAAAATAATTATGATTTACTTTAGGCTTACTATGTATATAGAATGCCTATATTGGTTAAGGTTGGGTAAAATACGTTGAGTTTTTTTCACGTGTTTTCTTTAAACGCTTGTTCCTAGCCCTGCGAGAGAAAAATAGATTTTTATATTTCCTGAAAATACTATTTGTATACTGAGTGTTGTTAAAATTGGAGGACATTAATTACCTATTTAAGTATTTTTCTACTATTGTAGACTTGTTTATAGATAATAATTGCGACTCGTAGTTTGTGCCAGGGCTAGCAAAGTTTGAACATTGACAAGGATATTAGTAACAAACTAGATCCCCTAACAAAATTATTTTAGGCAAAGTTCTTCCCAGTTTATGCCAGAGTAGACCGAGTATATAATAATTACTCTATTAAGGTAGGGATGAGGAAGGAAGCATTTTAGAGATAATCAACCCGCATTTGCATTCAAGCTGAGTGGGACAACATATAGGGACAAAACAGCTTCAGTAGACCCGACTGGGATTCGAACCTCAATTCCCCGTCATCATAAGGCCCGTTTAACACGAGAGTGACGCCTTAAATAAATTGTCTACTAAAGCGGGTGAGACCGATAATTGCGTGCTAAATTTCAAAAGTTTTTTTTATCACGTTTGAGGATGATAAAAATAGTTATACAGTCAACTCTCGATTTTATGACCCCAGGAATAGCGTCCCTCTCGAAGTAACGACCATTTTTTGAGGAACCGTGAAAAATGTGGGAAAAAAGGTTGAAAAGTTTAAGGAAATCGGCTGTAAAATGTTTGTTGCACTTATTTAGGTCGCTGCGTTGCAATTATCTTTGTGAACGCTGTATTACTAGTAACTGGGGTGGGTCAGGTATTAATAAAAAGACACCACCTCATCAATGCCAGCCAATATCACTTGACTCTGACCAACCCCTCCCACAAGCAAGACAATGTTTCCCCGCGCGTGACTGCCGCTACATCACGCGCTAGGCTTGCTTTTGCCATTGTCATTTCGATTCTCGATTTGGTTACTATTTTGGTTTGATTTTGTGAACAATATTTGACGACCCATGTTATTGTTTAACATTGTTATTTTGATTTGGTTACGTTTTTGTTTGGATTTTGTGAACGATTTTTGATGACCCACGCTATTTTTTTTTATTTGATCGAACTTATAATTTTGACAAAATGAGTGAAAGGAGTACCTTCTTCAAGAAATAGGTAGGTTTTATTTTATTTACTTTTTCACGTTTTGTCTAAAAAATGCAATTTTTTCGTATGAATGTCAGGGATGGAACAAAATCTGTTAAAATTTCCAATAACGACCCCTTCGAAATAACGACCCTTTTCCAGGGAACCGTGAAAGGTCGTAGAATCGAGAGTTGACTGTATATATATTCTATGAAATTTTATTATTTCTCGCTACAAAATTGTGGGCCAAAATAAGATCAAAACTCAAAAATATATGTATCTTATTGCGTGTTTATGCGTGTTCAAAACTTGGTCAGTTTCCATTAAATTAGTTTTTTACACGTCAAAACTTCTATACGAGTGTTGACCAAAACATCAGCTCTGGCCACGTCACACTTTGCACTACTAGCACTACCCATAAGGATTAATAAAATGACAAATATTTAATTTTTTAAGAAGTAGTTCAAAAGTTAAAAGGAGATAAAATGAGCACACGTGTCATAAATAATTAATTTGATTTCTATTTTATAGGTGAATATCTAAAAATTCAATATTTTTATGCACAATCGTGTAGTATTTGTGTGTTTTCCCAAACTGAAAGCATAGGGCATCTTGACAGGGAAACTAACATTTCAAATGCAAGTGGCTGAAGAAAACTGAATTCTAATATTGTGTATTTTTCTCATCTACTAACAATAGCTAGCGTGGATGATTGGTTTGTATTTTAAATTAGCTCCCCGTGGAATGTAAAGCTACTAATGACCAACCAGATTTATAATTAATAGTGAATCACATAAAATTCGTTCCTTTAAGTTAAAGCTACAGTTGACACATTTATTTAAAAAGATTGGTTGTACACAGTATTTAATAAAGTTTTGATTTGTTTTTACTTTCAGGGCTACCACTTTTTTTTACCAGAAAATTCTTTATTTTTCCATGTTTTTTAAAGGGAATTCTCATTTTATCGGACACTTATTGAGAGTATATAGAAATGAAACCTTATTCATTATAAAATTGATTAGTGAGGCAATGAAATTGGTGTTTAGAACATATTGATTTTATTTGGATGTAGAAATATATATTCACTAACAATCACTATTTTTCAGGAAGAAAAGCGGTATAGAAGGGAAAGGGTGTGGAAGGAGAAAAATTCGAGTTATTCAGTTAGCTTTTTTTACTATACAAAAGTTCACTATATAAATATTTCAATTAAATGTTACTAACATTCCAGTATTTTTAAGTTGTTCCCTGAATTTCTCTCTTTTTCTGGTTCTACAGGAGTGTGTAAGTAATAACTTCTTTCGTACTTTTATAAATTTCTTGTCTACTTTAGTTTATCTATTATTTACTCTTATTTTAGCACTACGTCTTACTGCCTTTTCAGGTTATACGCTTATTTCCTTGTTGAAACAGTTGATAGCTTTCATATTCGCGTAATCCAAGATTTTATAAAGACATATTCCCTGGCCTAAACTTCAAATTTAGAATCTCGATATAGTATTTGTAAACTATTTTGAATTAAGCCAATATATGTTTTAAAATGACATTCTGACGGAGCGATTGTGTAAATATAGAAAAAATGACACACTAACGGGGATTTGAGCACTGGTCATTCAGCTATACTCGCCAACTGTTATACCTATTGGATTATCAGGGATCTCTTTGTCAGTTCCATCACCCACATAAACCTCCAAGCGTACTAGTGTAGATAAATACCAACAATAATTATTGTTAAAAGGTAGCTCTTATTCAATTAATAATCATATAATTCCTTTGTGTAATTTATTTTGATTGAATATTACCAATGCATAGTAATTGTTGCTTTTAATCGTGTGTCGGTAGTAATATATAAGCAATAACTTTTTTTTATATTTGTGTTATTATTATTTATACAATAAAATGTTGTTTTAAAATAAATCACAATGTAACTATTATTCCTAATGTTTTTAATGTACTAATGTATAGATACAAATAAAATTTTATTTATTAAATTAATTTTGTAATTTAATATGTATTCTCAGTTCTGGCATGGTACAGTTTCTACTTTCTAGAAGACTTTTGTTTATCACGTTTATATTATTATTGTTCCTATTGTATTGTGTACAGCTACTTGTCTGATATATTCCCATTTAAATGCATTAATAGGGTAGGGATTAGTAAAGTAAATTTTAGAAAAATGTAACCACATTTGTGTGAAGAAAGAGAGGAAAACCTTATAAAACAGCCATCACTGGAAAACCAGACTATACCCCAATTTTATTACGAATGGACATATTATGTGAGAGCCTGAAAACTTCCAATTAGTGTATGCCATGGCCAGAATGAATTTCAATGAAAGCCCAAACCAGTTGACAAATGTATTGCCTTCTATTTGGGACAATCTTAGGTTATTGCCCCTAACAGCCCTAGTCAAGGCTTTGTACAAGTTTTGGTCTCTGACTCCTTTCAATACGAAGGTGATTGCTACCTGAGATAAAGGTTCCAGAGGATTAGAGCTTTGTTTGCCAACTCAGGTCAACTCTTTGGAAGGGTGAGGGGTAGAGGTGGGCCCTAAAGTTCCGATAGCTCTGGCCACACTGTAGATTTGACTGAGCCACCAAGACAAAGTAAAACTCAATTGATTTCTTCTGCTACCGTTAATTGGGGGCTGGCGCTGACGAGACTCTTCACTTCCAAGGACCATTGACCGGGCCCTTAAGTACTGTATACTTCTTTTGTAATATTTTTGAGGGGTATACGTTTTCTTATATACGAGTACACTTAATAATCAATCATAAACGTTAAGGTGAATTTCATACACAAAGCACATCACAGTAAATTTAGGAATTTAATAAAAAAATTTAACCTTGATATAAATAATGCATATATAAAAACGCGCAGTTGGTTTGGTAAAGGTACTAAAGGTTAGTGAATTTCAATTAATTACTTCCATTATATGTATATCATTATGTTTAACGAGTGGGTGTTTCATTCAAATAAGTAAAGTTGAATACCATCTTATATGTAGGCCTATCTGTACATTTGGTATGACTCAGAGCATAGCTAGAGATGTGATACGGAAATTTTGCAGTTATTATTTCTGTAAAATAATTTCAATTGATTAAATGGTACTATATCCCAATATCCTAAATGTCAATTCATTTATACTTAAGATTAGTTTCTTATGAGGGCGTTAACACCAGAAACACCATCAAACGAGCTTCGGTGGCCACGCGGTCTAACACGCAACTCTCGCAAAATACTAGACTGCTGATGACAGGGAGATCGGTGTTCGATACCAGTCGGTTGCACTGAGGGTGGTTTTTCCTAATAGTTTTCCACTTTCACGGGTGCAAGGCGTAATTAGTACATTGACGGACAAACCGAACGGGTAGTAAGATGCGGTGATAAAAAAAAAGTAATAAAGAAACAAATGAATGCGAGCCTTAGAAGACCCGTTATGTTCATAAATCAAACTTCAATTTTTTATCATCAATAAGTTAACTAAAATAATGTTAAGGTAGCCCGGCTATTGTCTGCAACCCACCCCCCTCTCCCCCATCTACAATGCTTCCTATCTACCCCTCCCCCCTTCTTATAACCCACTCGTCTCTTAACACACTATGTTTTGAAGTATAGTAGGATCTAGGTGCCACCTCTACAGTTTATCCCCTCCGCCGGAAGCTGCCAATGCGGAAAATTTAAGTGGAGTGTTGTCGGCGGTCTGCTGTCGTTCCGGCGTAGTTGATTGTCACATGTGGGTTAGTTATTAATTCTACAAACTATGCTAAGTTTAATAATAGTTTTATTTATTTATAATTTTTTTTTTGTAATTTTTAATTATTTTTTTGTTGTTAAAATATACACTTAATTTGTTAGTGTTAAGGCACAACTACGCCATCCTGGGTCGTTTGTAGTACCTTTGTCCTGCAGGGTCGTAGCGTCCTAAGTCCCTAACTATCTCGTTTGTGTGTGTGTCTGTCTGCTCGTATAGTCTCTTGTTGCGGTCTTTGTAAATCTCCTGAAGCTACCTACAGTTTGTCGTAGCGTGAAAGACTGTGGTTCTAGTGTGCCAAGGTGCCCCAGTGATTGTTCTCAGTATCTCGTTTTGTGTTGTTTGAAGTTGTTTTGTGTGAGTCTTAGCCCCATAACTCCATGCTTGACAGTTATATAATATTATTGGTTGGATCACTGCTTTATAGAGAATTGTTTTTGTGTGGATGGTTAACTCCCTGCCCTTTAGTAGTGGATATTCTGGCAACACTGTAGATTTAACTGAGCCACCGAGACAAAGTAAAACTCAATTGCTTTCTTCTGCTACCGTTAATTGGGGGCTGGCGCTGACGTGACTCTCCACTTCCAACGACCATTGACCGGGCCCTTAAGTTCCAGCAGGATATGGCTTTGTGTCCACCTTAACTAACCAGGAAGCGTGATAAAAAAAAAGGTCAAGGCGTTACAAGAGAATAACAGTATTTGTTTTATTTGTAAATAAAACATAGATGATACATAAATATAATTACAAATGTAGTAATATTGTTTAGTTTATAAAGTCGAAGTTCGAAGTTAGTTAAACATACTACTTTATAAGATATTTAAGATGAAAGAAGGTCCCAAATAAGAAACATTAATATAAACATAACGTCCAATAATATTAAAACTAACAAGAGTTTGGAGTTGAAGACTCCGATGTAAATATATTTTCTCTGGGTATAAAGCGGAAGACGTTAAACCAGACATATTTCCATCTTTAAAGCAAAAATAGGCAAAGGTTTAACGTGAGAAATTTTATGTAAACACATCATCCCAAGAAAATTTACATGACTCTAAAGTAAAGACTTTAATACCGAACATGGCGTCCCTACAAACACAAATCAGTCAGCCAGCTATAGTTTATAAAAATTTGCCAGCCTCCCTAGCTAATGACCTGACAAACGGCGCACAAGAGCCGTAATAAATACAATATGACAAAAAAAAAGGGATGTCTTACAACCTCAACAAAGCTAGCCTGTATCTTACAATAAACAAAGTTAGGGTTAAGATTAGGCACCCCGTCTAGGCATGGCGCCTAGTGTTAGACTACTGTCAAAACCTATACAAATTTACAATGTCCATCTCCATTGGTACCGCTTAAGGCGATGAAGGTAACCATAGTTACGTACAACAAGTCAATTTCCCAATGTAATAAAGTATAAAGAATGCAGCCAAGGCTTGCTTCCCAGAAAAATATCCATCTGCACAAGTTGCAAACGATATAACAAAAGTTGGTAAAAGCGTGACTTTAAATTTGTTGACTGGCGACGAGAAAACAAAGTTCGCCCATGAACATAGATTTGATTCCTAAAACTATAATAAATCGTGGCAAGAAATATATTCCACGGCCACAGCTCAAAGGAACCCATTCTAAAATTAACAATCAAATTTAATCCGCCAAAACCAATAATTTAGAAAAGATTTTCCCATTATAAGCCAAAAAGAATTCAAAATAATGCAAATAAGTCTAAGTTTAATTCAGCGCTCTCGCCTTAGCAAATCAGTGATACAACGAGTAACCATGTAAAAGATGCATCGAAATATATAGTCGAAACAAATACCAGACATGCCCACAAAGGGGTAAAGAGGGAGGGAGAAAAATAGAGAGGAAAAGGGGAGTTAAGCAGCGCTTAGGAGGGATAGCGGTGGCTCTAGGAACTGCAAGAATATTGGAGAACCATCTAGGCGGCTGAACCGGAAACTACACTGGTCAAGTTGTTGTCTCACTTTGTTTATGGGTGGGGCTTCTATCACGAGCGGATCGTTGGGTGGTATCTCCATTTAGTCCGTGGGATTGAGTTGTAGGGAAAGGATGTCGCGGCACGTGTGGTCCAGTGTTTATGTTCAGCAAGGCAAATGGTGACTGTACTCCCATTTGATTGAGTTAGTTGTTATTCTTTTTGTAGCATCGTTACAGCATTTCTAAAACTTTGGTCTATTCAAGATTTTTCTAAACATGTCTGCCTGTTTTTCTTCTGTCGACACTCAGTAGACCTCAATTACTCTTTCAGCAACCTTGTCACGAACAAAAAGGTACCGTATGTATGTGTGTTTGAGCCTCTTGTGATGCTCAGGGTTATTGGCTACCCAGATTGAAGATTGGATGTCCTCAAAAATTTTGACGACAAAATTTTTCTTTAGCATATCTCCAAGAAAACTCCGAATCCAAAAAGCTTCACTTGCTGCTAAACTTAAGGCAATATATTCGAATTCTATGGAGGATAATGCCACTGTTGATTGTTTCTTTGAGCATCAAGAAACACAAGATCAAAATTTTTTGAAGGTGTAACCGGTTGTGAATTTCCGGTCTTCTAAGTCTCCTCCCCAGTCTATATCTACAAAGCCTTCTATTTGAGTATGGGTTCGATTTCGGTATTATATAAGTTTCAAGTCAATAGTTTCTTTAATGTATCGTAGTACTCGTTTTAATGCTTGCCATAATTATTGGCAAGAACAGCTTAGATATCGACTGAGATATCCCACTGATGCACACAAGTCAGGCCTTGACCCCAACATTCCGTACATCAGGCATTCAATTAATTTGCGGCAGTGTATTTCCACCTCTTGACTCTCAGGAGTGCCTCGCTAAAATTTTAATGGTAGGGTCCAATGGTGTACATACTTATCTGCATTCTTCCATACCAACAGTTTTCAAAACTGTCGTAAAAAAAATTCTAGGAAATTTCAACAAGTCTGGAGTTCAAATTCTGATAAATGTGTGTACCAATACAATACACTTCTGAACTGTTATTATAACTTTCATCTTGAAATTATCGCATACGACTCTCTTCACGGATACAATTTCTTCAGGTCTTGAACCAACTAATCAAAATATCATCTACTAAAACAAGAACATAATTTTTTTTTTACCCTTCATTTCTGTAATATAAACAATAGTAATTTTGAGATCTTTTAAACCTATTATGTTCCAAATATGAATTGAGTATTTCATGCCAATAGCGTGGTGGTTTTTTCAGACCATATATAGATTTATTTAGTTTCCAAACTTTGTTTATCTTTTGCTCAATTACCTTGGGTATTTGCACAAAAACCTCTTATTTTTTTCGCTATAAAGAAAAGTACTTTTCACATCCATTTGGCAAATAAGCAACCCAAAATGATTAGCAACCGTGAGTAAAACCCTACGTGTCAAATTTGTCAGTTTGCTGGAAGCCCTTTGCCGCCACTCGTGCTTTAAATATTTCAGGCTTTCCTGTCTAACTGCTCTTCCTAGTAATGACCCATCTACAGCCAATGAGGTTGGAATTTTCAGGATAGCCCACTTCCATCCAGATGTCATGTTTACTCAGAGCTTATAATTCTCGGCCAATGGCCTGTTTCCATTGGTCCCATTCAAGATACTCTATGGCCTCATCAAAGGTTTGTGGCTCTTCAAGATTGGCTAGAAAACTTGTTTCATAATTGTCAAGTTTAATTGGTTGTTTCAATTTAGTTCGGTTCCTGATAGCATATTTACTATCTCTTTCATCATTTGTTACATATTAAACATATTCAGACTCTTCTTTAGTGTCGCTCAAATATTGCCTTTCATTTTCTACTTCTTTTACACTTATATCTTGTTCAATCTCTTCCAGTCCATTCTCAATTCTTTGATAGTTTTCGGGTGGTTGGGCTCTATTCAATCTTTTCAATTTTCAACTTTATCTTCATTTTTCAAATCTTCAATTTCATCTTCATCATCAACCTTAAATTGTTGTAGGCTACCAGGTATTTTTAATAGTTCAGCAGTTGCTCCCCCTAAATCACTACTTTGTTTATCTTCATTCAAGAATATTACATCACGTGCAAGAGAAAATTTGTTATTTTGCGGTTAGTAAATTTTTATAGTGTGATCTTCACAACCAACAAAGACACCACTTTGACTTTTCCGGTCTAATTTCCTCCTTTTTTCTTCTGAAATCTGCGCAAAACCTTTGCAACCAAAAACTTAAAAGAAATTTACATCAAATTCTTTGTTGAAACAAAAACCTAATATGGTGTTTTATCAAAACGGATAGTTCCTATCCCTGTGGCTTTAATGGTCGAGCCATCTCCAATTTTAATTAGTTTTTTAACTGTCAATATGTTAAAATTTTCATAAAGTTCTTTCATGCAACACATATGTTCACTGGCTCCGCTATCTAAGAACCATTCAGTTTTTCCTGACTTGCTAGTACCTAAAACGGCAGACGCTATAATTGCATTGGTTCTAGAATCGTTATCTTGACTTTCTTTTTTTCTTCCTAAAACTACAGTATTTTTGTAAATGACCTTTTTTTTTTTTACAATAATTGCATACTTTTGTCTTAAAACAGTCTTTACTTGAGTGGCCTACTTTGAAACAAATTTCACATTGTATGGACTTTCTCTTTATTTCAAGGTGTAGTTTGGCAAATAAGGGATTTACATCACTTGCTTTGTCATGAGATCGGATAAGCTCCTCTTCTATCAACAAATGGGTAATCAACTCATTTTAAGTTTTGTTTTCTTTAGGAACTGACTCCCACACTGGTATGAAATGATGGTAGAGTTAAGGAAGTGACATCAACATTTTGGTGATCATGGTGTCTGGGATACTCTCACCTTTAAAAGTCAATTTGGAAGTAATTCATTCTATCTTAGAAGCAAAATCAGCAATGCTTTCTCCTTCATATATATATTGCAGTAAATGAAATGTAACCTCTGATTTTAGATCATAAATGAACACAAATTTGTCCCACATCACCTTTGCATTAGTACAACTTAGTAAATGTAATAAAGGTTCTTCAGATATTCTACCTACAATAATTTCTTGCGCTTTAGTATCCTTTTCATTCGAATTAACTAAATTGGCACCTTCCTCTTCAAGTTTGACCTAAATTACTATGACGCAGTCAATAACCTTGTTTGATCTAATAATAAACTTTACCTGGTATTTCCAAATTTCCCAGTTATCTTCTCCAATTAGTTTAATCACCGATTGTGTAATGTATTTCCATATAGGTTGGCTACCCTGTGTGGTGACGCAATAAATCATCTGTTTCCCATCATGCCCCATCCTAGATGGCTATTGATAATACAATCGATAGTGTTCCCAACCAAACCGACCAGTCAAGCAGAAACATTAAGACCACTAAGTAGTTCTTTGATTTAAGCCGTCCTTACCATAACGCGGATGTGACAGATTGATTATTTGTCTTCATGATTGTACCAACGTTACTTTAACAACTAAAGTTTACTTTCACCAACACAAAATGGTTTGCATTGAAACTTCCAACTCACAATATATTTCCCAACCTCCGATTATTTCCTCAATGTACTGGGCTCATAACCTGTTGAAGACGTTTGACTAACCGGAGTAGTTTAGTTAATTCCAACTTTATTATTTGAATACAAAATGAGTTGTTATTTTTACACAAAGAAACATATTTTATTTTTCACACATATAAAGCAAAAACTGAAAACAATTTCCTTAATAAGAATAAACAAAATGTGACCAATCAACGAAATGGAATTTCCTCAACAATAATCATCATGTCTTCAACCGGTGCTTGTTTAGTAACATATTTTTCTATATCAATTTATATATTTACCTACTCATTTCACTTAATTTTACTACATATTTACTTATATAGCTAACTATATTGCCTTATAAATATCCCAATTCTAAACGAGTATGAATATAAGCTAAGACTAAGTAAGCGACTGTAATCGCCACAGCAGCTTTTAGCAATCAAAATTTGTTAAAATAGTACGAGAAACTTCCGCTCTGAGCCTCCACCTTTCTTATTTGTGAACAGAGCCTACTCTCTAATTCGTGCTATAAATTATAAACTTTTTTAGAAGTATTTAACATCTATAGTTTGATAATGTAATCTTTCAAACGTAAATTATTATATAAATACTTAATGCAAATAAATTTACCAAAATCTCATAATATATAGGTATGACCATATAAATTAATACAAAGTCAAAATTATTTTGACTTGACGGGAAATTTCGTTAATCATCTTTACCGACGTTAGAGCTTTTAGTGGATAAATAGTTAAACTATTCATTTCAGCCGAGTTGTTGCCTGTGAAGGATGCCTTCTGCTTCTACTGCGAAACTAGAAAAACAGGCCTCTACGGAGGCTGTTGACCCTTTACGTCAAGCTATTGTGGTGATTGATCATAAGATAAGAAATTTGGTAAAAAGGAAGGTATGTTTATATGTATCCTGGTGGCGTACATTCCTAAATTTTGGTTTTGGAGGTATAGCTGTCACCTAACTATATTATATGATTCGCCATGTTTTATTTAACCATGTGGCCTCAGTATTTAATAATGTCTTATTAATATCTCAATTAACATTGTTTTATATTATTTTATTAATTGCAATACACAAATTCAAACAGGTTTATAATCTTTTGTTCCTTAACTGAAGGCAGTGTATAACGATAGTAAGAAACATGGCCGTGTAAGATACGCAACACCTCTATAGACCGATTGAGTCCAACAATTTTGATTTCAAGTTGCAAAAGATTCTGAACTATGCAAAGTTAGAAATGATTATGCACATTTTTCATTCTCGAAGACATAACTAACGGTTAATTTTTAACCGATTTTGGCGTTTTTGTAAGCTAATCTTTTAAACTAGGTCTGTAAGTATTATAAAATATTCACATAGCAAAATTATTTATTATTCATAGTAATAATAGTTTATAAATTTTAGCTCTAGTATATAGCTTACAAAGATTATTATAATTCATGATATGGATCTTTTGAAAAATACATTCCCCCTAGCCTAGCCTATTTGACAAGATTAGTTTTTTTCACATCTTAGTTAGGTACTAAAACAACTATAAGGGTTTTGTCTTTGTAATTTTTTTTATTCTTTAATTTGATTAATAGTGTGGCCATATTCTTAAAAAAAGTAATTGAGTGATTCCAAAATATTTCAAATTAGACTATTTCTACATCATTTTATTATCACCTTTGTAAAAAAAACACTGCATAGTTCTTGGAAGCTATTTGCAAAGTTTTAATTTTTGACCTCCAGGATTGATAATTTTTAAGTTACCTATATAAAATGTATATTGAATATAGCCACATTATGCTTTTATTAAAAATATGGCTCACTGCATTGTTTTTGACTCGCATAGGGCCAATACAAATTCACCTGTGTAAAATAAGATATTAATAAATTCTGAATCTGCATCTTAAAGCTACATACAATTGGGGTTGTTAATTAATATAGATCCAGAATCTACAGGATACGTTTCATACAGGTGAGAGTGTAATGTGTGTTAAAACAGTGCATAAAGCCAATTTCTTTAAAATAAAACCAGGATTGGCATATAAGTTAGGCTGACTATAATACGGTAGTATTTTCGGTAACAATGCCCAAGCAGGTTACCTTATATTATAGCTCTACACTGTATTTCACTTAAAGAATCAAATCATTACACATTTAATACTATCATACTCAAAAGGAAACTGTGATTCAAATGATACTATAATTATAGAATTTTTTTTTTTACAATATTTAGGCAGCTCACTAAAACCTAAGTCAAATGTAAACACTTTAGACGAACACGTGTTTTATTCTATGATACCTTACAATATGGCATCTTATACAACAAAATTCCAATTGTCTATTTTGTTAATATTGAGACTCACTTAAATGGCTGCTTGGTCTAAAATGCTACTCTTGCAATAGACTAGACTGCCATAGACTGCCAAAAACTGGGAGATCGAGGTTTGTTCATGGTCGGGTATACTGAAGGTGGCTTTCCTAAATGGTTTCCCACTCTACTTCCACAAAAATGCAGGTACACTTCCTCTAAATAAAACCTTTCTAAATAAGAAATATAATGATCAGTAAATTTCAATTTGATTCAAACGGTATTTTGTTTGGTTTTAACTGTATAATATATCTTATAATTTTTCTAATTCTTAGTTGACTATGTTAATACAAATAAAAAACTATTTATTAATATTTTAAAACTTATTAATTAGTCATATTTTTTTAACAAAAACCTTGAGGGCGTTAGGGGTGGATAAAAGGGTGTGACATTCTTTAGAGTTGGGGAATTTTAGGAAATGATCAGGTGAAATCAAGGAAAAAGTTGGGGATTTCATTGGTCAAGTTGAAGAGACACCATGTTTAATTAATTGTAAAGAGCTTATTAAGTTTTGGTTGAATGTGGTCATTGCCAAATTATAATAAGTTCAGCTATTAAAAACATCCATAAGATATTCTACTACAAATGCCCATTTTTTTAGTAAAATTAAAATCAAACCTAACACTTAAGATTGTACACATTTGGAACTAACTTAGATAAAAATGATTTTAACCAAAACTTTACTTTATTTTGTTTGGAGGGTAGCCTTTCTATACTGAAATTAAGAGATGGTTAAGTTTTTGTTAAATTCATTAAGAAAGTTAATAAGGGCACATGCTGTGCCACAATAAATGAATAAAAATGTCAAAAATATTGTATCGTCCATTTTGAATCGCACACCTAACACAAATGGTAAAACAGTCATTAAAAAAATTATCCAATAACCATAATTAATTTGATATTGTATGATGCAACTACACTGCTACAAGAGAGGTATAGTTATACTATGTCAGTAACCACTATCTAGAAATAAGTTTAATTAATGGCACATACATGTTGAAGCGACAGTAAGGTTAAGTGGGTGTGACTGAGAATCTAGTGTGCAAGATGTTAATAGTTCTGGCAACTATGTGCGCTGTAGCAGTTGGTAAAATTATAAAATAGAGTTTGATCAAATTCATTATTTTACAAACCCAAATCTTGAATCTCTCTCTCCACTTTACCTTAGAATTTGAATCTTGGAAAAAAATCACAAACATAAGAGGAAATATAATTATAATATAATAATAATAAAATTAATACAAATAGTAACTAGATGTTAATATTCTTTCTTAGAATCCATTCATTATAATGTTCATACATTCACTTGTGTTAAATCACTTATCTGGGGCCTGGTTGTTAGGTTCAGCTTATATTTATAAAGTGTTCTGAGACACCACTAAGGAATACTAGAGCTCTAAAACAAATTTCACCAAAAAATTGATTTTTTATGGATTTGCGTCAAATTTGAAATTTTCTTGAATCCTTTAATTCCAAATATCCTTGAGGATTCGAGGGCCCATCCCTAGAAGAAATTATAGTGGTTAGTGGACAAAATTGAAAACTTGTGGAATAATTTAGAAGTTTGTTTTTTGATTTAGTGGGCAATGAAGTAAAGTTTCACCAAACCTACATGATGGATTTTGTATAAAAGCAATTAACCTTTGAAAAGGATATGACCCATTTAGTAGCAAATTTTCAACTCACTAGTATAATTAGTTGTTTTTTTTTCATAAAATTTCAGACATGACCCAGCCATTGAGTTTGTTTTAATGCTCTCTACACACTGGCAATGTTTCCATACTGAATCCTGTACAAGCCATCTATTACCTTGTTTATGACCAAATATCACGACAACTAATCTAAACAAGTAGCTATCATGGAAACCTATGTGTGATTTTATAGTAGTGTAGGTTAAATTTCAATTACAGTAGTACAGGCACATGCACAGAATGATACCAATATACTCTGATTTTGGTATGAAGTCTGTTCTGGGAGGCCTTGCTTTGTACCAGATTTCTACTATATAGTAGTATTTTGGTAGTATAAAAGGCTTCCAGTATGGGTCTTTATCCTAACTAAATACTACTATGCAGTAGGAGTCTCTTATGAAGCAAGGCCATCCAGAACAGGCATCATACCAAAATAAAGGTATATTAACACATTAGCAAATTGAGCAGTAATTTCCTTGTCTTTCATACAAAAATAAATCATTATATCTTTGTTTTGAAAGAAAGTTTGGGTAAATTAATTTTAATTTATTGTATTATATACATATACAACTAATAATTTAAAAAAATATCCTGTACCAGATTTTAAATTATACATAGGTATAGTTACGCCATTTTATGAAAGGAATTTTAATTTTGGTTGCTAGCACCTATTAACTATTCAAAAAAATGACAAACAATTTAGTGTTAATGTGTGTAGTAAGTTACCTATATTTTGTTGCAACTTCTTTGCTGGTTATTTCGTGTTTTTTTTTAGCTTCTCACTACCAATTCAAGTTTTTTATACACTTTCAACTTTTATTAATTTAATTGAAACTTCTACTCCAGTGTACAACTACCCAGACGAAAAGTTTTTATCCATTGCAAATATTTCTACCTCATACAGGTGAGGCCCCTTAAATAACATGCTCCATCCCCTAAAATTGTAATGCATTAATATGACTGAATATTATTATTATATTATTAGATTAATGCTGACAAGTGTTTCCAAATTTACCTATTCCATACAGGCACAAAACTTGTTGGTTAAGAGCTATTAAGATGAGAGGACTTTGTTTTTCTCTGCAGAATAATTGTAATTGATTCATAGGACTAGGCCACAGTCAATTTTCTCTTTCTCAAGCAAATGTGCTGTCGCTCTGAAAGAGTCATTATTGGACTCACTTTTGCCACCACCCCTAACATGTTTGAATTCTGAATGCAATTAATACAACAATAGTGAAAGCAAGAATTTGTTTATGAAGAAAAAGTACTATAGAGGACACTTTAACTTCTAAGTAAATATGTTGGTAATAATGTTAGAAAACTTGATCCAATCTTAATGCAGGAAGTATGTTTGTACGTTGAGGGGAGAATTCTATCAGGGCCAATTGGTTATTGTATTTTTTTTATCATTAGGCCTATCATTCTTAAATTTTAAATGGCTACACATAATTTAGCAGTGTGATTTTCTCATTCTCTCCTCATGCGAGTAACAAACTCACCCCTTGGAGTAAGTCGTTAAGATTATATTAAATATAATTATAAAAAAATATATTTAGGGGCTGTCCATAAACTACATACACATATAAAAGAGTAAGGAGGGGGAGGGGGAGGTTTAGTGTTTTATGGAAAGAGGGGGCAGGGGGAATCAGATAATGTTTGACATCACATTACAACTAAGCTTATTTATTCTGAAATCAAGAGTGCTACTAATGTTTGTGCACTGATTGCAAGCATGAATTCACCTCTATATGGGGTTTTTTAATAGTGCAACTTGGATTGGCTCTTGAACCTAAACTATTAACTATAATTAAGCTACTTGCATTCAAGAACTTTTTTGCACAAAATTTTATTCCCCTCAAAAAAGTATCTTTTCATTATTTCTCTATTTTGCTGAGTTTTCCCAGTGTAAGTGATAAAAGTTAAATATATAAAAAAAATCGAGAACTGTGATGATTTCAATTTTTTTAAAAAACAAATGGACATGCTTAAAACACCCTAAAACTCACATTTTACATTATTTCATGCTTAATCAGTATATTTGGTCGTTTCTTAGATCTCTGACAGGTTTTCTTTCCTATCATAAAGTTTCTTGCCTATTTGAGTAGCATCTGTGTTAATAAACCCTGCTGCGCATGTACATAAACAACCACCTTCAATCATCTTTGATTGTCGATCATGACAAACATGTATAAACACGGTTAAATAAGAGGGTTATATTATATTGGCTTTACAATTAAAACACTATTTAAATAGGAGGGGTGTGTGTATCTGTGTGTGATATTGTGGTGTAATATTAGAAAGGGGGTTACAAAATAGTGACATGGGGAGGGGGTCCAAAACCTTAAATTTGCTTGACATAGTTTATGGAAAGCCCCTCACCCCAATTGAATATAATTAACATTTACTGGAGCTATGAAGTTTGGCTGATATTCTCCATATTCATTTATTAACATAGGAATTTTGGATTAAATTACATAAGTTTGATGTTATATTTTTTAAAACATATTTTTGCCATGTTTGTTTTTGTCCCTTTAAAAGCATTCCCCATTAAATTCAAAAACTATTTATTTAAATTATAAATACATTCTTTAATGTGTATTTTAATTTGTGAATACCAAAAAATAAAATTTTGTAGTTTTTTTATATAGTAAGTTTCCAAACAAGTAAACTTAATCATTTATTTGTATAATCACAAGCAACACTTTACTTTATTAGCGGAAGATAGAACAGTATGAGGCGGAACAGAAAAGTGGCAAAAACCTCAACAGCGACCAGCTGTTAGCAGTGTCCAAGAAGGATGAGGTCATGCAGACGCTGGAGTTTGCTCGAGACCTTTCCAAGAGTTTTAACATACTCGCTTTGGACACGGCCAAGGCTCAAAAGAAGCAGGCGAGAAAAGAGGCACTAGAGAGGAACCAACAAGATATTGCCAAGGTCAAGGAGATCCTTTTGGTGCAGGTGAGGCCTATTATACTTGGCTGTGTTGTAGTGGTGTTGGTGTGTTGGTACTTTTTAGAAAGGGTTGCCAGATATCTGAACTTAAAAGAACTGTATTCCCCTACTCCAAAATTTAAAAAAAACCTTTCTTTTTGTAAATTAAAAAATGGTCAAGAATTTACTCAAACCCTTATATAATAAAGAGCGATCATTATTTGTCAGACAAGAAACAGTAGTAAATTGACAAATACAATAAAATTAAGTTGAATTAAATAATAATTACCAGGGCATGGAAGTTGATGACATTGCATCTTTTTTCTGTAAAGTCAATCACAACTGTAACTTGAGTATAAACACTTTTTATGACACCCTTATATAAAAAACATGACTTATTGTGCATTTTTTGGTGCATATTTGAAAGATTTTCAATTTATGCCATTTTGTGATATTGTTTCAGAAATATTTTTGAAATTTTCTTGTTTTTACTCTTATTGTGCATTTTATGTTATTTTTAAAATCATTACATAAAAATTGTAACACACAATGGGTAATATTTTAATACACAAATTAACTATTTCCATTTACTTAGAGCATTCATTTCTTTGTGTAGTTATTAGAATGGCCAGACATGAATAATAAGCATAGCCTAATGTTTTCTGACAGAACAGTACTTAAGTGTGCATGCATTTTTAGATTCTTATTTTGTCTATGTTTCAATGAGAAACCCCAGTACCGCAGAAAGGGTTGGAATTTCCAAAGGATGGGAAATGTAAGGCATTATTTACATCAGTGGTACAGTAACAATTGTTTTGTCAGTTGAAATTGTATATCTTAAGTTAGTTGATGTACTTCCATCCATTCATACAATCTATAAGTGAGCAGAATGCCGAAAGTCAAACAATCACATTCCTACCATTTATGGCAGATAGTTAATGAGTTTGGCGAAAGTGACTTCTCCACGCACGAGAAAGTATTATTTTGTAAATTTTGTGAGTTGACAGTTTCAGCAGAAAAAAGTTTTCTGTTACTCATCACATCGGTCATGAGAAACACAAGCTTGCTTTAGAATGGGCATCAACAAAAAATTTAACAATTGCTGTTACAAAGTTCATCAACATCTAAAACCAAATCATCTTCTTTCAATAATGAGTTGTGCTAAGTATTGTTGTCAGCTAATATTACGCTTGGAAAAATAAATCAGAACCCTAAATTTCATGAGTTTTTAGAAAGTTACACAAATCATTCTATTCCAGATGAGGCTAATGCGCTAGTTTCGTGTTGAGCCAGACCGCTGAGGACAGGGAGATCGGGGTTTGAATCTCGGTCAGGTGACGAGGTGGTTTTTCCTAAATGGTTTTCCACTCTTCCTTTAAGAAAATGTGGGTTCACTTCCTCTAAATTCAACCTTCTTAATTCCTAGCCCATTATCATAATTGGTACTTAAGCATGTAACCTGAACGGATAGTAAGACATGATGTTAAAAAATATGAGGCATGTTTTTTAAGTACCGTTTTGAAATTAAAAAACACGTACACTTTTTTATCAATTTTATTTTTACATGAAAGCCTGTACTTTAATCTACTTTTCAACATAATTTACACCAACATTAAGGCACTTGTATTGTACAACTAGCTTTTGAATTCCATCCTCATAGAAATCTGCTGCCTGATTTAAAAACCACTGCAATACAGCCTTTTTGAGGTCATTATCATCATCGTTGTAGCACTGACCATCAAGAAGCTTTTTTAAATGCAGGAACAAGCGGTAGTCACTAGGCGCTAGATCGGGACTGTACAGAGAGTGATAAAAGTCATCACCAAAATCACTGTATTGCTCAAGGAAAGTCAACACACTGGCTAAACGTTTGGTTTTGTGCACCTCAATTAACATTTTCAGTACCCAGTGTGAGCACAACTTATGATAATTTAAGTGTTCTGCTACAATTCCATAAAGAACTCTTTTTGAAACTTGAGGAAACTCATTAAATAAAGATGAAATCGTGAAGCGTCGGCTCTCTCGAACATTTCCATAAACTTTCTGCACCAAGTCTTCAGTAATGACAGAAGGTTGCCCACTTCGATCCTCATCATGCACATTTGTGTGGTCATCTTTGAATGCTCTAACCCATCTTCTTACCATTCCCTCGCTCATAATGTTTTCTCTATACACTTCACTGATCTGCCAATGAATTTCAGCCGCTTTCACATGTTGTGCATGAAGAAAACTAATAACTGAGCGTATTTCGCAGTCGAGATTTTCAGTTGACTGAGCTATTTTTAATACAAACAGACATAAACACGGTTGAATACTTTCGTGATGGTGTTTGTGGCTAGCCAACAGATGGAGGTATTCAATGTGCATGCGCGGAACGCAGCTGCAGCGGCCGAATTTCAAAACGGTACTTACTAAAAAAACACGTCTCATATAACAAAATATTACACACTAATCTTCTCTGTGTAAAAGCTCTGTTAGCCTGTGCCATGAGTAAACTATAGAAAAATACAAACCATTGGGGGAAAGAAATATGGGTATCAATTGTATTTTAAATGTATTATTGAATTCTTAAGATCGTCTTTTCCATTTTTAAAGATATAAGAATGAGGTTTTTAAGGGTATTTAAAAAAAATTTTGAGCATTAACACACAAGCTCATTTTTTTACATATTTAAGGGCATTAACTTCTGGACCCTGGTAATCACCTAATAACCAGTGAATAAAAATTTATTTCCAGCTAGCCTTATCATGCATTTTTAAATGCTGTGCAACAATAGAGGAAATAGATTACGTAGAATTCGGGCAGGAAGGAACTTTTGGAAAACACAGATTTTTTCCTACGTTCAACATTGATACAATTTTACTAAACTATTATTGCTATTTTGTATTTTGTACAGTGTATGAAGAGGGACAGTTACAGATCACATAATTTTATTCATGAATACAGTGACATCTCCCTCAACGGGCATGTTTGAATAGCGGATTATTTTTTTTGTAAATGACAATTTAAATTTCCCTGACACAATAACATCAGATCTAAAGATGAAACCACTTCCTGATAACAGACTCTCTGAATAACGGACACTGACACTTTTAGAGACACATTTATGCATAAAAATCTCTAAACAGCAGAAAAAATGTTTACAACATGGTTCCATAGGTGCAGTATTTTACTGTAGGAATGGCATTGCATTGTCTTAACATGAAGTTTGAGCAGTCCTGCCTTACTCCTCTAGGGAAAGTTTTTAAAATAGCCGTAGTAATAACTAAGGTACTTTAAGGTCATAACTCCCTCTTCTTTTGAGCCCTCAGTGGGGGTAGTTTCATTAGCTTAGTAGTCTCTGCTCATGCACACATATAGGCCTACAATACAGAAGGCCTACAGTTCACATTTAATTTAATTTAATATACTTATTCTGTGTATATTGCAATCTGTACAGTAAGATACATACAGTATTTATTCATTTGTCATAATTATCCATCATACAATACTCCATAATGCACTAGTTGTAGTTAATATTCACAGTATATAGGTTAATATAGATTAAACCGTATTCAAGCATGATGATTTAAAAATATATTTTGAATCCTGGAAGATGTCCACTATTAAGAGATTTATTTCTCTGTATATGAAAATTGGTTTAGTAACTTGTATAACTGTAAAAAAAAAAAGTTCCTACCTTTTCTGAATTGAACTACATAATTGTTTTGAGTGGTCAACCACGCTTGTACATGCGCAATGTAACCACATTCAAGAATGGAGACAAACAGTCCACAGTTCATTCTCAATGTAAGAATTGCTTAGGCTCATAAATAATATTATAGTTCCTAACTTTTACCAGTAGCAGTGGCAATGTATACCAGCATGCCATACCACTTCAGTGTTGTAGTTTTGTGAGAAATGTAAGCATCATAAATAGGAGTGGGTCGATTTGTTTTTTTTGGTTGAGAACTTGAACCTGTTTTGGTTCCTAGGAAGTAGCTATTTGCTTCCTCGGTTCTAAGTTTTATAATGAATTAAAGTACACAAAATAATACATTGAAATTTATATTTATACATAAATGTCTACAAGCCCACCAGCTGATCAATTTTGTAACCACCTGTAGACCAACAAAAAACAAAACAAAATAGAAACCAACTGGTTTAAGATTGATCTTTGTTAACAATTAGGATTTTGGTACTGGGAATTTAAATAGTAGAACCAGAAGAAGTAACATTTTTAAACCAATCATTAATAAGCATTGAATGTGCTTATTTAGTCTCATATTTCTTAAGGCTAAAACTAACAAGGATAACCAACACACTAGCCTGGGTATTATTGGAAGTAAACACAGAAATTTTACAAACTTGCTTTCATTACCACACACAACTTCTTCAGGTTCAGAGTATTTACTCTAATCTGAACCTAAAGAAGCTGCCTCAGTCAGTGAAAGCTAGTTTAAAAAAATAGTTTTTGTCTCTCAGTGTTTTATCCAAACAATTCGACTCCAGTATCAGCCAGTAATGAAAAATCATATAAGAAATTATTTACGATATTAAATAGCTTCATACGTGCAGTACAATTTAAATTAATAAGCTACAAGCTATAACATTTTCTCAATTATTTAATGTCTTGTTCATCATTTAGCCTTTAATTACATCCCATATCGTTTTCCAACACATCATAAGGGTAAATTTGTTGTTTATCTTTATCCCCAACCCGCCTCGGTGGTGTAGTTGGCTAACGCGCTTGTCGTGTTTAGCTTGACTGCTGAGGACGGAGAGATCGAGGTTCGAATCTCGGTCGGGTGAACTGGGGGTGGTTTTTCCTAAATGGTTTTCCTCTCTCCCTTCACGCAAATGCAGGTACACTTCCTCTAATTCAACCTTCCCAATTCCTAATCCATTAGAGTAATTAGTACTTAAAGCGTATAACCCAAATGGGTAGTAAGACACGGTGCTAAATATTATTATTATTATTATCTTTATTCCTTTAAACCTCTTGATCATTTTTTCTCAAACTTCTCCCATTAGTGGACCACTTGAAAACCCTTTGATAAATATACTAACCACTTGATAAGCGTTTGTTGCACTTGCAGACCACCCACTTGTCAAAGCCAGGATTTCTATTAATATGTCGAGGACAGCATTTTTGTTTAAATTTGTTTCTTATGTATATTTCAGGTATAATAAGTTTCTACTTATGGTAAAATGTATTTTTGACCTAGCGGATTCAGCCTGTAAATTTTGTTCTCTTTCATATCACATATATATTCCCCCCCCCC